>JBCJKH010043028.1:0-12298 GCA_039877255.1 Loriculus beryllinus
ACCTTTACCCTGTGGTAGTAAGATCTATGGGACAGCAACTGCTTTGGGAAAGGCAGCATCTTTTCATTATGTTTGAGTGCAAGATGTAGCATAATTGTGACATATAGAAGCCACTGGTACATTTCTAGGACCAGATTGTGAATCTATGTGGTAATAAACCTTTCCTTACCCAAATGACCTCTATGAAACTGGTGCTTACAATATGGACCACAATAAACAATGACAGAAATAATAATAACAATGCATTTCTGTGGCTGCCTTCCTTTTCTATGTGATGGGGGAGATTCAGTTACTATGAGATGGATACGGTATAAAATATAGATGTATTTGGAAGTAGCAATAATGGCAGCACACATGAGGTAACTAAATGATCTTGGAGAGTAATGATACTGTATGCCCAGAGTGTTATGTCTCTCTACCTCTTTATATACTGCATTACAACACCTCTTGACTGAGTAGGGATTTATTTACATTGCTTCATCTCCAACTACATGTTAAATATGACTTCATGCAGTACTGCTTCATCTCTGGGTGAAGGTACAAGTGGAAAGACATACAGAACTTTCTGCTGTGACATTCTCATCTACAGATACATATGCATTGATAGAAATAACCTTTTGTAATACTCACAATTTTCTGTAGTTCTAATTTTTATTGTGCCTGCTGCCTGCAACATGGTAAGACTTATTCATTCACACTCCAGTGGTATGATAAATATATAACAGTCTTAAAAGGAGTTTGTTGGTGGAGTGTATGTTATTCATCATGTTTCAGTATTTCTTGGTTTTGGTCCTAAGG
Organism: Loriculus beryllinus; assembly: GCA_039877255.1. NCBI lineage: Eukaryota > Metazoa > Chordata > Aves > Psittaciformes > Psittacidae > Loriculus > Loriculus beryllinus. The sequence goes on from JBCJKH010043028.1 coordinate 799, forward strand.
TTTATTGTTTTTTGGTCATGGGTTTTATTTGTTTTTTTTTTATTTGACATTTTTGGCCAACTTCTCTGATCCTCTTCATCGCAATAGCCACAAGGAAAAATAGCACTTTGGACAACTAAAACTAAATATGGCATGATGAAAAATATGTTTATATACCTTTATAATATTATCTCTTATTCTCTATCTGACAAATAGGAAGTGAGAATATTGTAAAGTGATATTCTATAGCAGGCACAATGCTTATCAGTTATTTTCCTTTGACCTTCTGCCTTAGAAAATTAATTCACTTGAGCTGTTCATACACTAGAACATTAGGAAAAAAATAATGTTAGCACTAGTGAATATAATCTCTTCAGGAAAGCTGGGCAATTATTCAATGGTCTAATCTTATCTCTTGTTTCATTTTTATATGGCAAGTCTACATTTAAAGTATTAGATATACTGTGCTTCTGCTCAGTACCATCAAACCACAGTAAATAAATGCCGCTAAGTGCCACCATGAGTGAAGGAGCTTATAATGAGAAGTGTGGGTAGACATGTGCACCATTCATCATTCTGTTCAGTCCGATATTGGGGCTCTTTTTATCAGCACTATTCGTAGCGGTGTCATCACCTCTGGTATAAATCTTCTGTCAGTGTCTGTCGTCCCCCTGCCCTATTAAACTCATGCTCTCACATAATCACTGAATGACCTTTGGATGTCTTTCATTAACCTTTGACCTGAACTCCACTGGCTTTTTGTTGGTAGGTAAATCTATAATATGACATTTGCTTATGACTCAACCTTTATCCTTGCTTAATAGTCCTGCCTTTCAAGTTTTTTGTTCTGAAGTAAAAAGATAGTTGCAATCTTAAGCCACAGCTTGGATTTCAAAGGTTGGAACACAATATTCACTTAAGTGTCTCTTAATAGACTTTCCACTGCTGCTTGCTGAGTCTTATCAGTTGTAAATTGATGCAGGATGTTAGCATCACAAATAATATTTTTGTTTCTGATGGAAGTTTATTTTCTCTCAGATTTTTTCTTCTTGCTGTGTTCCCCTAATCAGGGATTTGGGATTGATTAATTCAAATTCAGTTATGAAACTCTGCCTAAAATTTTTTGGTGCTGGAGATGAGAGTAGCTATCTCATAGTAATAATAATAAAAATAATGCAAGATTTTGTTCTCATGAGGATCAAGTGGCCTGGAAAGTAGCCAGTCCAGTGTTCCATGTTGCCGATGTCTTACTGAAAAGCCTTGGTGAAGCTGCTTGCTTTTTCCACGATTCCTTTACCTCAGTTGTAAAATTGGCCATGGTAAAACTATACTCTGCAGAATAAAACATGAAAAATGGCTTCTATTTACTTCTTGTGTGCTTGGGAACCAGGCTGATGCTCTTGTTAACCCTGCTCAGCTAAGTGTGTGTACAGAGTTGAAAGCATACTGAATTATATTTCTCCTCTTTCAGCCCTACCTCCCCCCTGTGAATGTGCCCTTAATTACAGTTAACTGCAATTAGTAGCAATTAACTAACATTCTTAGCAGTTGTATTCCTGAAAACCCATTGATGAAAGGGGCTAACAGCAGCAAACAGGAAAGTAGGTAGTTTATGAGGGCATCTGAAGTTGGGGGTTCATTTAAAACTGCAGGTCTGGGTGGTACTTCCATCTTGAGGGATTTCAGGAATGGGCTCAGTCTCTACAGGGAAATGGGAGAGCGAAAATGGGTATGGCAGTGAACAAAACTGGGGAGCATTAAATGTATGCATTGACTGTGAGGAAGTTTGTGAGGAGAGAATGGGGCAGATAGGTTTGATGTGGGGTCTGTCTGCAAGGTGCTGCAGTTCTCATTCAGTCTTTTGAGTGACCACAGAAATGAGCACGGGGCTTCCTACAGGAAAATTAATGTACAATCTGACTAAAAGTACATGGCATGGCTTTTGCATTTTCTACTATGGTGTAAATCATTCTGAAGCAATGTTAAAATAAGAAAAGATTGGATGACGTTATCTTCTCAACTTTACAGATATCTTTAGTAAGAGTATTTTAGCAGACTTGTGTTCTTATAAACATTTCAACTAACTTATGTAATGGCTACAGTGTTTCCTGAGCCATATAATGCACACACACTTGTTATATCCATGTCTTGATGATTTTGCTATGTAGAAAGCTGAGGCTCAATGCCAGCAGTTAGTTCCTCATTTTTCTCTCTCCATTTCTTTTTAATGTCTTTAGGAATGGCAAGTAGGTTATACTTCTGTTTCCTGTTCCAGCATGAGGCTCTCTCCTCACAGCTGGAGGGCCCATCTCTCCTCAGCTTGTGATCAAGCACCATCGAAATGAGGAAAATTTCAGGGATCTGGGAATGGACAGGTAAGCAGTTTGTCTCTTCTTTAACTTACTGTGGTTTGGTAAAGCATTCTTCCCTGGTTTTGTGAGTGTTGCCCTCATTCCCTCATTTCTCCTTTTTCTCTTTTCTTTTTTTTTTTTTTTTTTCAATGCTTGAGTATGTCTAATTTGATATCAAGAGCAAAATCCCCTATTGTTGGCATTTTGCACTTCATAAAATACTTGCAAAAGTTACATGGTTAGCAAAGGAAACCGCAACAAACCCAATAAACCACAGAGATCAATAGATCTTCATCCCTGGTGCCGGCTGACTTCCATAACTCTTCTACCTCTCTAGAGAGGCTGTTCTAGGCATCAGCCATCTCCAGTAGAAGGTTACACATCACATGTGCTCAAGACTGGTGTCCTGTGGATGACATGGACATCATCTGAAATAACATCTTCCTTGTGGTGTCTGAACTCTGGATATGGGGGGTATCAAGGGATGTGGCTGTGGCCCTTTCATGGGGAGCAGAGATGACAGTGTTGGTGTCTGCTCCAGTTCATAGAACCATCCTCCTCATTTTCAGGACACCACAGAGAAATTTTCATGTCATATGGACATGGAACAGCTGAGAACTCATTTTCTGACCTCAGGCTCATTACATGGATGGTATTATCAAACGTAATACAACTTATGTGTACATAGTTTGATAACACGATGCTTTTCATTTAACATACATTTTTTTATCTTAAATCAAAATTAGAAAGGATAATGACAGGGTAAGGAAAGATTTCTGTTCACATGTGATAACCCATACTTCCTAGCTTGTTTGTAAGCACCTAGCACTTCCCATGAGATGAGCAGTGTAGTGGGATTGGTGGTAAGTTAAACTAAGAGCTGGTTAGATGCCAGTTCAAGAAAGGGTGTACACAAATGTAAGACACTGGAGTACTCTGGAGCTGTAGCTATGGATCATACAATATTGTGCTAGGCACACTAAAGCTCTTTCCATCATCACTGGAGAGTGACATGAATAAAGTCACAAAAATGTGGAAATAGAACAGGAAAATGGAGGATACTATCTCTGTTTCTTATTTGCATTTACATATACATTTGGAAAAAGTTGTCAGGGCAGAATTTGGCAAAATGCAGTTGAGAACCTCTGGAAAAAAAAGTGGATTTTGAGGAGAAACATATGAAGCAAGGACCCTACCCCTTAGATGGCTCAGCCCTGTGCGGGCTTTTGATCTGGCTATGGCAAAGCAGATGATTTTCAACTGATGATAACACCTGAGGAGACTTGGGATGACAGCAGCAAAGAAACACAAATGTGGTTAATTGTGTGACCCATAGGGAGTGCTGAAAGATAGTAATGGGTATAAAGAGGCCATATTTCCACAAATGACCATTAGTCTTCTCTAAATGTTCCTTGAAATGTAAAGGAATGATTTTCTCTCTCCAGTTAATCATCCTAGAAATCCTCCTTCGTGTAATCTTGAAAACACGAGAGAGGACTTAGTATCAGTAAATGTTGCCAGATGTACAAAATGGCAGAGTAATGTGTTGTATAAAATGATTTTGGGTGGCAGAAACTGGATAGGAAGCCAAAAATACTGCACCAATATTTGAGCTTTTCTGTGAGAGGCGTTGCCAGCTTCAGGAGGAAGCACTGGGTAATTTATAGGTTAACATTTTCTTTTTATGTGAATAGCATTTTTTCTCGTTTATAGTTAATTAGGTTAAGCATGCATGGGGAGCGAGGGAGGAAAGACTTTCTGAGAGAATCTAAATGATTAGTAATTTGAATGAAGTAAAAGAATCTACTAAAAGATGTAGCCCTGGAATTAAATATGTTGCTATAACAAGTATAAGTATCAGATAGGAATTTTAAAGGTTCTTACATTAATTATAGCAGCCCCACAAAAAAAATGTAGAGCTTATTTACAGATTTGGCATGTGGATTCTTTTCACAAGTAGCTGCTGTTTAATTTTACTAGAGGAGAAGAAACTATTTGTCCCATCTTTTCACAGCTTTGTATCTTTTGCGCACATTTCTTGTCTCAGCAGTTTTGGCTCACATGCAGGATCGGTTAAGGTGAATTACAAAATAAAGTGAACATTGACTTAACTACTGAGTTTCTTCAAATCTTTTTTCCTGTATAAAGTCCTCTTGACGCTTCCTGGTTGGCTGAACATTTTTTTGGCAGATTCTGTGTGTCCATCTGTACACAGGGAGTGGAACTGTTTCACTAAGGTCCGTCTAAAAATGCAGCACCATACCTAACTGGGACAAACTTTTATACAAACACTCAGAAGGGTTCAGGGCATTAAATTCACCTGGGCTGCAGTTACTGGTATACAGACTTGTCAAGTCCTGTATGTTGCTGGTGAGGATCACACAGTGTGCTGTTATCTCCCACCACAGTACAGCTCTCCTTTACACCCCTGCACCATGGGCTCTCTACTATCCTGATGCCCCATTTGCCTGACACAACCAACTGGTTTCCCTAACATGACTGGTTCTTCACTCCCTTTGCTCTGTTGGGTGATCCAGCACATGGCTCTTGTGGCCAGAGCTGTCGTGTTCCAGGATATCTGTGATGAGCAAGGCAGAAAGACATTTATGAGGAATTAGTTAAAACGTATTTCCAGCTGGAATTGCTTCCACTGTGTAATTTTTGAAAATGCTCAGAACAGTTTTAACTGACCTCCAGTACCCTTTGCAGAGTACCCTTAGTTGTTGGGTGGAGTTTTTTAATGTAAGCATGTAGATTCAAATTTAAGCACTTTTGTCTGAGGGACCTGATTCACAAGATATCCCAGCTGATGAGCATGCAGTGTTTCTGAAACTCAGGCAGGACTTTGAGCTAGATACTAAATATAGATTTAATGGTTTGTCCCCCAATACACAAATAATTCAAGAAGTGAGTGATTTATGATTTCAAGAAATGATTGATTATATATATGGGAAAACACTGCCATTTTTATTGCACATGAATAGTTCCACATGGAGAATTATTCAAATTAGTTTAATGTTTGTGCTGTGTCCATAAAAGCCAGTTTCTTTTTCTAGACAGAAATCTTTAAAATACCCTAAAGAAACTGAATGTCGAGCCCCAGTGAAAGTCTTCACTGGAAGCAATAAGCACCTACTTCACTTATGTCTTTTAGAAAATCCCAGTGTTTACTGTCTTCTCCCCAGCTGTAATTCAAGCTCAAATGCTGCACCAGTTGTGCCACAGCAGCAGCCTGCAGTCCTCACTAGTAAGTGTCTCAAGCGAAGATGCACGCTGGGTTGTTCAGATTTATACTGGCTGAACACTTTTCTGGGTTTGAAAAGAAGAAAATACAGTATGCAGAAGTTGTGCATGGCTGCTTCGGATGTGGGATGTTGTCAAGGGATGCCCACCTCTGCCCAGAGGCAGAACAAAGCTCAGTGGAGCACAAAGCCTAGACAAGATCTGGGGAAAGCCATGAACAAACGAGCACAGCCCTGAACTGTACTGCCCTGTGCTATGATGTTCTGCACTGGCACATTTTAGAAGCAATTTTGGGTTCTTTCAACATGATACGTGTGGTGCAATGAGTTTTAATGCCTTGCCTTAGGTCACAGAGAGGAGTACTAGATGCGGTAGAAAGAGAGGTGCCTGACTCAGAGCCCAGTCACTTCCTGAACCAAAGGCCTACTGTTACAGGCCAAAGGGAATCCTTTCACACATGCAAGGAGAAATGTCAGATAAAACAACAATTCATCTAAGCTCATAGTGAGGTTTGATAAACAGCCAAACCTGAGGACCAGACCCCGGAAGTTTGAGTTTGATTTCTGGCTTACTACATTTGTGCCTCTGGTGACTCCTGGCAAGTCCTTCATTTCCCCACCAGCCTCCAAAGCCAAGGCAGAAATGACTTAAGGTGACTGTGAGAATTAGCTAATTAACATTATGCAAAACTTCTGCCAAGAGAGCTGCTCTTCCCTCAGTGGAAGAGGCTGTGATGTGTGATTTGTCCAGAGGTTATAGACTGCTCACACAGGGTAGGATTTAATGGCAGAAGGGCTCATCTCTTGCTGCTGTGATCGCTGGAAAGTATTTTGATACGCTCTCTAGCATGTGTACTTGCCCCAGCAGCCCCATATGCAGCAGGAGGTGAGTAGGCATTTTGGGAATCATCTGGCTCTCACAGAGCAGCTCAAAGAAGGAGCTATGTAGAGCTGTGCTGAAGCAACAAGGGAAATCATTGCTGCCTGTAGAGCAGCACCAGATCTGAAAGGGCATCACGAGCTGTGCCGTACCTAATTGCTGCACCTCTAAAGCATGTCCACAGCTCTCCATAAAGTGATTCTAGCATGGATAGAAAACGAAAAAGGCTTGTCTTTCTGCCCATGTTTTGGTTCCCACACACAGCAGGAAGGACCACAGCAGAAGGATCCAGTTGAGGAACAAGACAATTTCCTAATATCCCTTCTGCTTAGATAGTCAGGCCAGTTCACAGGGATAAAAGCTCTGGGGTGAGGTGGGTGGGCTGTGTGCAGCAGCATCAAATACCTTTTCTGCCTGAGAGAAGGGAGGGAGACAGGCACAATATTTTGTCACTGGTAAAAACTGCGATATCCAGTGAGAGGGAATAAGAAAGGATAAGAAGGTCTGATGTGCGTTTCTTCCTTTCAAGACCTGGACCACACCATTGACAGGTGAAACACTTCTTGGACCAGTTGGTTTTCCCATTTTTGGGACAGGCTCCTTCTCTTGTACCTGGGCTGTGTCTCTTCTCCATTCCTAAACCTGACCGTCAAGGCAGTGGTAGATGCTGGGTGCACAGACATACTGCCTGGAGAGGTGCATAGCACTGTGCAGCTTTTGCTATTTCCTCAGTGTATGAATCCTGGAGGCTGTGTCAGTGGATGTACCACAGCTTGGCTCATAGTAACATTCCCTTGAGAAATAATGATTTCACTGGAAAAAAAGTTGCCAGTATGTTAAAAGTGTAAAAAGGACAGCATTTTTCATGCACACACTTGAGGTCAATATAGATAATGAGCTATATGGTCCTAGTTTCCTTCTTCCTCGAGTGGGAAGCAAAGAAGGATAACTGGACTTTGTAGTGAACGGATGGTTGTGACAAGCCAGTCATTTGCCAGCAGCTTGCAGACATCGTGAGTAAAGGTTCATTACATTGCTATTTTTTTTCTTCCTTTAGGCAGGTGGCCTAACAGCCCAACAGCCCAACAGCTGATCCTATTTTTTAAAATTAATTTTAATTGAATGCACTGCTAGAGATGCCTTAAATTGACTCTTTTTGTTTGAATTTCCTAAGGGATTTGCCCCAAGATCTCTATCCTGGTGATAACTTATTCTGGCCAATGGAGCCAGAGTGCATTTATTGTGCATCTCTCTGTCCCTTCTCTGGTTTCTGCTACCATGAATGCTGCAGTTGCTGATGACTAAAAAACTACTCAAGTGTGAACTGTTTCACTGCCTGTCACTTTCCTCATTAGGCTAGTGAGAAAATGTATCTACGACTCTGTCACACACAGCCCTCATTAAGTTAGCAGCACATTGAGATCATTGCCTTTTTTAAAGATGGCTGCAGGAAAATGGGTGGGTATTTGATGTTCCTTAGTAATAAGTGGAAGTAGCAAAAGTAGGGCTCACTGCACTTTCCTCTGAAATAATTGCATTGTTTGCAGAACGTGATCAATGGCATAGAGTGTTATTGCTGGGGCAGTCAGATGGCAGTGCATAACCCTACTTCTTACTCAAGTGGAGGGGGCAAAGGATGCTTGAGGTAAGATTAATTCATTGTTCAGAAGAGATCTAGGGCAAGAATGCTACCTATTTTTAGCATCTGATTCTCCTTGTGCCTGTTAAACCGGAGGAGCTCTATTAAGGGTGGTGTATTTTCTTTCTTGTGTCAGTATGAACAAAATTTTGTCCGTCACCTATAGCTCTAAGTGATAGCAATGAGGGCTACTGTGTGTTCCTAATTCCTACCTCAGGCAGCTAGCCAAAGTAGTGCTAGTCAATATAGACCACTTTAGCCATTCCCAGAAGGCTGGATTTAGACACTACCACTGCCAAATGGCCATGCTAAGTTTCTGCTAAAGAAGATGTGCTAAATGACCACGTGCCTTCTCTCTAACTAGAGGTACATTCTTTTCAGTTCACTTTGTTTCCTGAGCAAAGAGTGCCACTGCCTTACACTTGGCATTTCCCTTGAAATTGGTCCATTAACTCCTATATGCTCTAGAAAGACAGGCAGCTATTTTCATGCCTGGATTTCCTTATTTGAAGAAAGGAGGAAAGAAAAAAAAAAGGAGGAAAAAAAAAAAAGATCAATAGTAGCTTCTGTTGAGCTGCAATGTACTCCAACCACCAGAGCAGAGCAGCTACATAATCCTACTTGCAGCAGGGCCACAGTGTTGAATGGGACCATTGTACTGATGGGAACTACTACTTGCTGTGCTGGAAAGGGTGTTTCTGAGAACTACAGTACGGCCTAATCTGCTGTGGCTGTTACATGATTGCTTTGGTGCAGCCCACTGGCGCACCACTTGGGTGCAGACACAGTCTAGCTCACCTACTTGTGAAATATTGTTAGCATTGGTAGGTAAAGGTTTGCATGCACTGCTTATAAAATCGATCAGAAAAGTAATTTTACATGAGAAACTTCTTTTATACTTCCATCATAATGTATTCATACTGATGATTGCTTCTGTCTCATGATCCCAAAGACCTGAAATGCATTTTACATGTAAATTTTTGTATCCACTGAATATTGATAGAAATGTGTAAGGCAGTATCTGGTTGCCACATAAGACCTGTAGTGCTGATGATCAATCTCTGTTCTGCCACATAAATGTTCATTTGTCAGCATTGGCAGAGAGGATCAGTGATGTATTGTAGTTGATTAAGTTGATAGCAGATACGTAATCCCTAAGGATAATGATGGAAAAAAACCTCTAGGACTTTTTTCGCTTATTTAAAGTTGATACCTGACTCCAAGTTTAATTGGATAGTAAGTATTTGACTCGTTCTGCATATATTCTCAACTCCATATACATGTGATTCTTCTCATTATCTGCATTTACAAATTCAAAGGCAATTAGCCCTGAAATAACTAGAAAGGTAGAGAAAGAAATGTTTGAATTTTTATTCCACATAAGGTTCATATTTTTTTTTTCCATTTAAGCAGGACTTTAATTTCTTTTGAAGAACTGAAGACAAAAAAAAAAAAAGGTCCGTTATGGGACTGCAGGCTGAAAAGGGCCATTATCATGAAGTTAGAATATTTACTTCCCAAGCTAGTGATTCAAATATGTTTTGAGAGTCTGCATCTGTACTGGCAGGTAGAAACCAGCCCCTGATTTGTCACCCACATGTTGAGACTGCCAGTGCTGGGGTAGCTGGGCTCTCGTATTTCAATTCTTTTTCTCTCAGTACCTGAAGCTTAAGCTGTGTACAATGCTGAGCATTTCTAGAGTGTAGTCTGGTCTGTCTGCTCGATGCCAGTCTGCAGTGTCCCTACAAAGCACTGACAAACTTGCAGCACACCATCTGTTGTGTCCAGTCCATCTCTGCGGTGGGCTGGCATTCAGCTGACTCTATAGTCAGTAGCGGTTGCTGAAGTTTTCATCCAAGCCAAGCTTGAAGCTACCTACACAGGAACACTTGTGGGTGTTAAGGAACATGTAAGCTCAAGAAAAGGCTCAAATTCACATTTAAAACATAATCCTGATGCAGCCTATGTGTAATAAGCCATTCCAGTTCCAAAGGAATAAGTGTCTTCAATGCTAAGAATTAGCATACTGCGAAGGGTTGGCTCTCCTAAAATCCAGTCACCAAGCAGCCATTGGGTAGAACATTGGATTCTGTTCCTCTGTGTCAAAATCATGTTCCTTTATGTCAGAATCATACCACTTTGGTCAGTAGGAAAGCCTGAGTTGTGCCTGCAGTGCCTGGTTAGCTGGAGGGTAGCTCCAAGAGCCTCTCTCCAGCTCTCCTTGCCATCAGTATGTTCACTGAATACAGGCTGTATGCCCCTACAGCCGAAACCATGCAGTATTTCACATGGCTCGTCCCAGCTTAGCAGTGCGAATAACAGGTTCACACTCTGTGTTAACTTCATAATTGCCTTCAGTTTTATATTAGCAATTAGGTTTCCTTTTCACACATAACTTGTCTTCAGACACAGCAACTTTTCAGGAAAATTATTAATTTACAGTAATATTACTTTGTTCATCCAGCTTGTTGGTTGTGCCTTATTAATGCCTAGGTACAAGACTGGGTTTTTCATTCTGACAGGGATTCTTGGAGTTTTAGTGAGCAATTAGTTTAAAAAAAGCTGTCATGGGGAGACGGAATTAATACTTAAGAACCCAAACCCAAACTTTTAACTCTTCAACATGTCTGTAATTTTGCATATTTTTTTAATTCATTAAAAGATACATTATTAAATAACAATCTTACCTAAAACGCATATCAGCTATTAAAATAAAAGACTAGTAGCTTTTTCTTAAATGTTTTACAAGTTAATTTGAAAAAAATCATTTAAAGTAAAAAGATATCATATTTCAAGGGATCAAAGAGTGTTCTGCTTAACAGGTGATGCTTCCAGAGTTGTTGGAGTTCATTTGTGTTGGATGGTTTGGGTTTGCTTTTTTTTTTTTTTTGGTAGAAGAGCATAATTATCACAGGAGTTTCCATTTGGACTTCCAAAGAACTGTTGGCAACACCAGTTGCTTCTTTTTTACAGCTGGTGGGAGTTGTAACTAGATTACTGGGTTTCTTAAAATCTAGAAACTATGCAATACCTTCTGCAGTAGGAGAAAATAAAGAAGTAACAGCAGTCCATGAAGGCATTATGTGTAACATGGCCTGAGCCAGTATCTCACTAATATATTTATAACCTGCTTTATAGAACCATATCTTAACCAAGCTAAGGGCTTAATTATTATTGATTAGTTCTGCCCACTGTTCCAATATCAGTCATTATTGAAATAATCTCCATACCCCTCATTAAACATGCTTCTGTTTCCATGGGAATGCATTTTTAAATAAGAAGTGCAATTTGAATATTATTGGTTGTTCAGGCAGTTGGTATTGTGGTCGCCCAATCTGTCGTAGTTAATCAACTCTCATCTCTTTACACTGGCTGCAGTTATCAATGAGTTGAGGATTAATATTCTGGG
>JBCJKH010043029.1:0-15365 GCA_039877255.1 Loriculus beryllinus
GTGTCCCTGCCCATGGCAGGAGGGTTGGAACTAGATGATCTTAAGGTCCTTTCCAACCCTAACTATTCTATGATTCTATGATTCTTATCAACCACCATCCTAGAGAATCAAGCCAGGCTGTATAATTTATAGTAACCTGGAAACAGATGCAAAAACTTCACCCACTTCCCTTTTGTATTTGGAAGACTGTTCCCTACGACTGCTTTGTCTTTACAGGGATTTAAAAACAAGAAGTCTTCCAGAATGCAGTTACCAGAAACACATTTTGATCTGTAAATACTATCCTTAAAAACAAAATCATCCAAACCTACATTTATACACTTATTTTCATGATGACAGTTTCGCTACATTTGTTGAATTGTAAACCATGTAAAGCTCAGCAATAAAATGTCTGCAATCTGTAGCGGTAATGGGAGGCATGTCTCATAAACAAGATAAGTTGCTTCTTGCCAATATTGTTACACTTCATAAATACGAACTCAAGTCTGTTTTGCGTTTCCTAGATCAGTAGCAGACTTTCATTTTAATTAAACACAACATACAAAATATTCACTTAAAAACAAACATCATTGTTTTAAAGACATTATACTAAATTAAATTACAGTGCTTTTGCCATAAAGTTCTTTCACAAAAGAACAATTTCTAATTCTGAGTGGATTGAAACAGCACAAGTGTCCATCAAATAACTATAATAGGAAGATGGTAGCTGCCCTATGAATAAATAAAGTATTTATATTTCCTGATAATGTAAGTGCTTATACAAACTCATTCCAATTCCCAAAGACTACTCATTTCAGCTGTGGTTGTAATTAAGAAACTATTTCACAGGGCAGCAAGAAGATGCTGCCAGTCCCATTTTACGCAGCAGAACTACTAAGTGTTTCACTTCATCCTGACATAATTTATAGTCTCATTTCATTAGACTAACGCTGGGTGTCTTTGATAGAGCCATCTTTGACAGTCTCTGTCCCAAAAGTACTCTAGTTTTTGAAACATACCCTTTTGTGTATAGATTGACCAGGATCCTGGAATACAATCACAATACATATCAGCTACAGCTTCATTCAATATAAATGCTATTTCTAGTTTAGTAACACCAACCCAGCTTCTGGATTTAGCATGGAATCCAAGCACATTTCTTCTGACATGAATCTCAGAGATGGTATAAATTAAAGAAATCAAGTTTTTATGTTGTCAGTAAAGAGGAATTTTAGGAATTGAGAAGAAATGAGGCAGAAACATCTGAATACTGATTTGTGCTATAGAACTAGAAATTTGTAACCACAGCCTGGGAGGCAGCAGCCATCTATAAAAAGTTTCCTGCATGACCAACATGGAAAAATGTATTTCTCAGTTGTGAATCTACCAAAACAGCCAGCACCAGGAATTCACAGTGTTACAGGAATTTACTGCAGAAACTCCTTAGATGATAGCAATACCTCAGTCATACCACATCACCCTTCTGTGCCTTTAAATAGAAGCTTTAAAATCACTCAAATTACTCAATTACAGTTTTAAGTGTTATGCAGTCCTAAATTGCCTTGTTTATTACTAAAGCATTTAAACAGATTTCAGAAAGTAGACTTGTGCTGACAACACATGTACCAAATTCATAATCTTCTCTGGTCACTGCCTGAAATGACTCTGCTAAACAGACCAGTAACCAGAACTTGCTATAGACTGGCCAAAGCTTTATGTTGATTTCCATCTTTCTACTTTGTGAGGAAACTGGAAAGAAAAGAATAGGCAAGAAGTAAAATTAATGTACTGTTAAAATTTCAGGCTACTGTAGAATTTCAGAAGAGTAGAAATGAAAATATGAAATAATAGGAAAAATTAATCTTGAGATGTGCCTATGTCTTGGGTCACTGAAAACCAAGATGTGCTTCAGACATATTCTGCTAGCAGTTTTACAGAAGTGAAATCCTCAGTCAACCCCATATTCAAGAAGATGAAGAGATTAAGCGATAAAATCCCTGACCTGTGTGAGATGACCTGGCATCCTGTGCAGTCTTGGAGTCCTCCAGCTTTGGTGCAAGATATGTGAAATATCTTTTTTTTAAATGGTAGAACAAACAGGACAGTCAAGGCACTGAATGGGAAGCACATTCTCAACTGAGATCTCCAGACACTTCCTTTCTCAGGTGTCTTTTTCACAGAACAAAGATGAAAAGATGAAAAAGATGGGTTTAAGGCTTGAAGCATGTCATTTTCACAAGAAAAAGACGAATAGGAAAATGCATGAAACCCTGGCCATCACCTTCACTCTAAGTCTGATGGCTGATAAATTACTTTCACTTCACACAGCCACATGCACAAAAAGAGCATAAAACATCCTTTCCTTTATATGCTCATCTACAGCATGATTCATCTCAGCTCCTTTTTTTCAGTTTCTAATTTCTAAAGTTTTAATAACTGTTTCTAATAAGCAAGATTATAGTTTTTCAATTGTTAAAAAGCCCCTTTCCTTTCAGATACCCTCCTATTTGCTGCAAATGAGTTGTTTTTATTAAAAGTAGAACTGACAATTGCTGTTTGGCAAAAGGTTCAGTGCTTTTAGCTCATATATACTTTCCCTAATATCTTAATTTGGCAAAGTATGCACTTTCATTCCAAATTGCTGTTAGTACTGCTGCTGATTCATTACACAGGGTTACAGTGCAAAAGTGAAGTCATTTTAGCAGATTTCAGGTTTTATACTATTGTAGCATTCCTACATTAAACAGTCAGTTATAAAAGACAAACAACATTGCAAATATTTCTATTCTTCCTAAACAGTAGGCAATTTATATAAATTATTTACAGTAATAACCAACTGGCACTAATCAGACTAACTATTGTATGGGGGGGGGGAGAAGGGATTAATTGTACTTCCAAATTGAAAAGGAATCTATGAAATTGGATTCCTGCATGTCTTCTCTACTGCAATTAATCAAGATGCAACTTCAACCCTGGCACAAATGGTTTGAACCCCTCAAGCTGGGTAAGTATTTAGTGAGTTAATTTGGTCATTCAATTTTAAGTCTGAGTCATCAGACTTAAAGTTTTAATCACACAGTCATTGATTTTTATAAAAAATGTAAAATTTAAAATTACTGTATTAGACTGCTGCTCAGTATGTCCACAAACTGGTCAGTAATTTCCCTTCATATGGATTCCAAGTGAAGCCTGTTTCCTGATCAGTATTTTCCTTTAACAAAAAACTTTCAATGTTTTCAGATTTTGAGACAACAGAGCAGTAAGAGCTGTCAATTTAATCCCTTCCATAGTCCATGAGCTGTAAAATCACCAGATGGATCCTCTTTGCTTACTCTAAAACCTGAATGAGATTTCTTCAAAATAAATCATGAATCGTACCGGCTCTGAAAGAATGGAGGCACATCAATTCATTTTCCATTTCAGCAGGCTATAATCAAATTCATGTTTTCTCTTCTCCTTTTCAATTCATCCAAAGGTGGTGCCAGTGAAGGGGAGTGACAATAGTTAGGCCCACTGGCTGGTAGGTTGCAAGAGCAGAGAATTAAAAGGGTGGAAGATCTGTTCTTCTCATAAGACCACGCATCCATCAGCAAGGCAATATTAAACTTGTATTTGGCTGAGAAACACAGAATTTCAGGCTTGGTAGCTCCAAAGAGGGACTAATATGTTGCAATGCAAAGCAGCTGAGTCCAGATACCTAATACTTCGGCACGTTTTTTCCATCTCACAGAGCTTTAGAGAGTCACAACCTCATCTATTAGAAGTCTGAACAAAAGCTGAGCTCCTTAAAGCAAGGATTTCGACTGGCTTTGGAGGACATTTTGTATCACCACAGTCTTTTCTGCTCTCCTAAGCAAATACGATCTCCCTAGTTTCCATTCTCAGATGTCTAGCCATTTCCACTATCCAGAAAAATCTGATCTTTGATTATATATCATATTCTTTACAAGTCACAAATATTTGCATCATGTGAAAGAAGTGACTCAACCAAGTTATTTAACTACAGAGTAAACTGAGAGGATTATTATTTATATTGCTAAATGTAGTTCAGATGAAGGTATCCTACACAGCACAGGTTGTGGCCTTCACCACCTTAATTCACATCCTAATTCACGAAGCAAGAGTTTGTCCAGGTTAAAATCCCTTATTGCCCTCACTACAGTTTGACATGTTCTCTGTTGTTCACTGTAGCCTAAAATAAAATGCATATCGGAGCAACTGCCAGGATGTGTGTGAGAACTGGACCACACACTGCTCAACAAGAGCAAGCAGAAGCCCAACTGAAAGCCCCTCTGAGAACATACACAGACTACAGAAAATTTCTCTGCATTTTCACAATAGAGATTAATTATATATGACACATTACACCAATTTCAGTGTTAAGAAAACAGAGTAATGTATTAGCAGAAAGATAGTATGCTGCTGGTAAGGTGGCTGTCCCTACAGTGAAACATTAACAGCTTTGCTAATGTAGTTTGGCAAAGACAACTGCAGTTGTACTACAGTGCTACAGAGCCTGCAATTTCCCCTATTCAGACCACCAGCCCCATGCTTACCCTGCTATAACCAAATTGGAATAAATTACTCTTTTTTTAGCGATTGTTATTTATCTTGAGTGGCTGCAAACTATGTATTAGCCAATCTGACTGAATTGCCATTCTAAATAACTAAATTAACTTTGGCATTTCGATTAGCATGGTGAGAGCCTTGAGCTGTTTATTTTCTAATCATTCAAATAACGCTTTTACTTAACAGCTTTATCATAACATTTCCATAAGCTAGAAATTGCATAGTTTTTAGCAAGTGGAGAATAGCTACCAATATCAATACAAACACTAGAACATAATCAATAGCTAGAAATACAATATTACCCCATTTTACAGATGGAAATGCAAGCAGTACATTAAAAAACATCCGCAGAGCCACACAGAAAGCTATTAGCAGAATGTATATAACAATTATTTCTGTAAAAGTTAAAGATATGTTTAATGGGGAATATAAACAGCATCTACATGAACTTAAGCATGTTCATAATAACAGTGATGACTCAAAGAATGTTTCAGCAGGTGTGTAAGCAAAGTCACACCTACTGAATAAGAATGGGAATATGAAACTACCTTATTATCATACTAGTTAGGCAAACAGCCATTTAGAAAAATACATACTAAAAGTTTTTGCCAAGTTAAATACTTTCTAACATAATAACTATTATTAAAAATGCTTATGCAAATCCCCAGGTATCTTTATTTTTCCTAAATGTGTACAGTATGCCTCAAACACACTGTACGATCCTAATAAACCGTTATGCACCCTCTGTTACAAATACATTAAGGCACGGATCCTACAACAGCATGTATCTGGGTGTAGAATTCTATGTGTGTATTTGGGAAAGGAAAGAGCGTGTCTCACGATGGCTTTAATCTGATGTTAGGAGCGATGAAAACGTCTCACTGAGTCTGGCTGGGGTCCCTGGAGCCAGTAATTCTCAACATCATAGACTTTGCGATCAAGAAGCACCACTGATACTTCTAGGCCAGATCAAAGTCCAGCTCAGCAACATTTTCCAATGTTAAAAAATTTACTTCCATCAATTCCAAATATATGTAGAGCTAAATATAGTAAACCTCAACTTGAAAAATCACAGCTAAAGCTAACATACACTCAGTCTCAGTCTGTGCACCAGCTGTGGATAAAAATGTGCTGAAAAGTAGAACATTTTGTCTCTTTCATTTATCAAACATTCAGTTGCAAACACAGAGTCATCTGTTTAAGAAGAGCTGAGAATCTGTTAAACTTATTCATTTGATGGTTTTCTGAATTTAAATCACAATTTTCTCTGGAACTTAAATGCTCAGGTAACTTCTTATGGATAATGCTTTCAATCAAAAAAACTTCGGTTACTGGAGGTCTGTTTAAATGTACGTACATATTTTGGCAACAATTTTTAATTTATCTGTTCAAATAAGTAATTAATATAAGTAATCCCATTTTGCTACAGTTGTAAAATGCATATTCGCATCATGCCTGCAGATTAATGGATCAACATAACGGCTCATACAAATTCAGGTCCTATTTTCTTTCTTTTTAATATATATTGTCATAGGTAGTGTGGATTACCAACGGGCTGTCATCTTTGACATTCCATCTTTGTAAATCCAAGGAAGAATTTAAGTGTTTATATATTAACTAAGACCCTAAATGAATCTGCATGATCAGGAACAAGACAACACAGGACCCAGGTAGACTCTAGATGAAAAGTTTAAAGCAGATCTAGGGCTTTATCTTTTATTTCCTTTTCAAATCTCTAAGAATAATAAAGGATGGTCTGGAGGTCCATCAAACTGGTGATTCATTGTAAACCAAATAAAATTTTTATAGTCTAGAACATAGTTGTCAGTATTTGGCCTAGTTCTGTGTAGTCTCTCTAAGACCAAGATAAAAAGATATTTACTTCTCCTTGAACACTCCTATTTCCTTATTGGCTGCATCTCATTCTAGCCCCAATTCTAATCCTCCTCCTGATCACTCTTTTTCTTCTTTCTTCCTTGCGCATTCTTTTAATGTTTTGTTATCCTATCTTTTCCCTTATGGTACAAATACGTATTTAGCCTCTGTCATCTTGAAAATGCCTGATGCTACCCAGCTCCTCCCATAGTCCTTTCTCCATGTTTCTTCTTTTTTTAATGAGTTCTCTGGAGCTGCTTTTCCATCTTTCCCTGGTGTTCCTTCCCCTAACTCTCTTCCAGATTGCTTCCTCCACTTCCTGCCCCTAGAACTTCTTTTGTTTTGATAAAGATCCACCTTCCAAGGACAGGAATACTGCAGTCTCCCTTACTTCTTAAACTCAAAAATAAATCAGCATGACTTCATAAATTTTTGAACCACCAATTGCTTAATTTGCCTAATTTCCTTGCCAGGAATTTTTTTTTTTTTTTTTTTTTTTAACTGACCTAAGCCTTCAAGGCTCCATCACCTTTTTTCTCCTCTCCAATCTTGTAGGGGAGGACGGGCCTTCAAGACACCCCTACATTACATTTTTCATAAGCAGCTTTGACATATCTTTACATTTGAGGACACCATCCCACTCAACTACCTCCTCATCCTCTCTCAAATGCTTCCTAAAAACTCATGGTGTTCCTGGTGACAGGAAAAGAGTTCATCAAAGTGCTGGCACAGAATTGCTCTGCAAGTGAACCTCCTACGCCCTGGGATAAAAATAAACAACAACAGTCAAAAATATTGCTAAGAAACCATATGCTTCCTTTTTTTGGTTATCACCAAAAGAATGGGAATCATTGGTACTCTGCGTCCCTGACAATCAAACCACACATAAAGTAAAAATAATAGTAATAAGTCTTTCTGATCAGTTTGAAATATAGACAATCTGATGAAGTACATTGGCTCTATTTTAATTCCTAGTAAACTATTTTAGACTGTTAAAGTGTCTGTTACGCTATTTCTTCTCCCAAATCAGAGCCCCAGACAGCTGGAGGTGTTTAAAGAAAAAAGTAATATGCTTTTTTCCATAATACATAGAATTCTTATTCTTATATTAGTTTTTATTCTTAGAAGCTTAAGCTGAAATTTGAGTTCCACTGCAATGCTCCCACTAATTGCCTTGAATAATTCAAATTTTACCACTCTCAAGGGCACAACTGGAGCCAGACTGTTATAAGCCGTATTTGTTACTCTGGAGCCAATAAAATAAGTATGCTTTATGCTGTAGTACACTCTGAGCTTAAGTTACATTATTTTGTTTGTTTCAAATTTAGACAAATGAAAAAAATCACAGTGGATTGCCTTGCCAAAGAAGCCTACCAGTAAACACAGAACAAGCCAAATTTTACTTTTAAAGCAGCAGGAATACATCAAAATCGCAGTGTAACCCTGAAATTTGTACTTTGCCGAACAAAATTAGAAAAGGCCTGAACTGTGGGATCTCTCTATTTTTGGCTCAAGAGAGAAATTCTGAAGCTGCTGATGATTTGAAATGGGTTCTAAAGAGAAGGAAGGAAGGAAATTAGATTTTTTTTAACTTACCAAATTGTCTTGCCTGTGTAATAACACTGAGCATGACTGTCACTCTGAAGACATATTAGCTCATTTAGGTAATTAGTGTGAGCAGCATGTTTCCCTGCTTATTCCATTCAATTATAGGGTGCTCACTTTGTCATTACTGGAGTATCTTAATGTGACTTGTAATTAGTGTAATTACAATCCAATGTTAATTATATCTGCCACTTAGACATAATTTTATATAGTAATGGTCTTATTCTCAATAACCTTATTATGTTGTTTATTCAAACAAGAATTTAGCCTTCTTTCATGCGTCAAATATGGAGATTGTAAAAAGTACTGCCTGTCATTTTTGTACTTATGACTAGGGATCTTTGCATTGCAAAATCATATTTGGGGCAATCGATGAATGGAGAAAACCAAATTATAAAAACCGATTATCAGGGACATGCTGAACTAGCAAAAATCATTTGCACAGGAGGCGCATTAAGACATAGTCTGGTTCTTGAGTGCCACAGAGAGAAAGAGGTCAGTGTCGATAAGTTAACCAGAGAACAAGAGACTGCAAAAAATAAAGTACACGTGGTAGTGTATACAATTCTAGTGGTGGCATTACTGTTTCTTTTATTAGCAGGATAATAAAATAGCAAGACTAAATGTACCAAATAATGTCCTGGGAAAAGCTTCTCAGTGGCAATAATACCCCTTAGCACAAGGCTCATGCTTCTAGTAATGGTTGTTTGGGGTTTTTTTCACAGGCTTCCTTTCTTTGATCAACAGCATTTTAGGAGGCACAGCTACACCATGGGTTTACTTCAGATAAAGAAGAGTGGGGCTTCACACAGTCTTCCTTGTTTCCTGAGCTTTGCTTCACCTTGGATGGTTGGACTTCTGGATGAAGCAAAACAGAAAGGCATGCACCAGGAAAACCCCTGATGCCCCAGTAAAACTGCACTCCCACGGCACCAGATCAAAACAAGTCAGAATAAATAGACACCTAAAAGCCAGAGAGTTTTCAGCACCATCTTGCTTTATGGATCTGCTCCTGCTTGCACTTGCTGCTACAGCCATAAACTCAGCAGACTGCTAAGACAGAATCAGTCTGTAAAATAAAGTTTTCTACAAAATAACCTCAGACTCGAATAAACTCTTTTCATGAGTAAAGAGTGCTCCAGACCAAAATCCCTCTGCCTCATGCATTCTTACCTGCTATCTCTAACATACACACTTACATCTATTTAGATTAAAACCCCCTAAAAAGCCAGTCAAAACAATGCACATGTCTGCCTCCACAGAGGCTCAAAAGGACAAGTAACACATGACAAATATTAGTCATGTTATTTAACACACTATATTGAAGAGTGGCATAAGAACCGGAGAAGCAGAGAAGGGAATTTGGCATGTTTCTGGGAGATGGAAACTGAGATCCTCCCTAATCTGTGTCTTCTACTGAGAGTTTGAAAAGGGTTTCAAGCTTTGTGCTCACTCTTTGGGGGCTAACGAATCATTTAGATTTCCATGGCTCAGGGTGATGTCCCAAGACAGCTGGCAGCTTTCTTTGAGCTTAAGAAAATCAAGAAGTTTCAAAATGAAAGCAGAGAGCCAGGGAAAATAAATCAGAGTCTGGTATACCAAAGAATGGTGTTATTGCTAACTCAGCTGAATAACCAGGAAACATTCTCCAGTACTGAAGAAAGGTTTAAAGAGAAACAATCCTACGTTGTGTGTTAAGCCAAATCCTTTGCTCTGTGCTGCTGAGAAGTCTTTCTCCCAGATCCACACGGTTCTTTGTGCCACCAATCTCTGCCTGTTACCAGACGTGCAATGCAAGTTCATAGGTTTGTTCTTGTTCATCTTCCCAGATAATGTCTTCTGGAAAACATGTGCGCAGGCACAATCCCATTTGAGCTACTGGAAGCAAATGCTGCTTTTACCTTAAGCCCCCTTGAACAGCAACAAAGCCTTCCTGTTTTTCTCAGGATCCTGCATAGTTTTTGAACTATTATAGCAGTCTCACATGCAAGATATCACTTTAGCCCCTTTAAGTTTCTTCCACCTAGATTATTTTTACTACTAAATCTCTTACATGAAGTGTATATGAAACCTGCTTAGATTTACTTCTTTTAAAACTGTCAGGCATCCTACGATCACTTTATTGAAAAAAGAAATCAAAATTAAGATACTTATTGACACTTTCAAAATGGCCCAAGGGTAAAACAAAAATACTTTTTGTTGTTGTTGTTGTTTGAGTGGTTGCAGAGAACATATCTGGATTATCACAGTTTTATAATCTTAAGGTTATTTTACCAAGACAGTTCCTATTAACTGTGACAAGGAACTTTGTATATGAAAGTATATCAACAAATAACCTAGTGCACAAAATTGTAGGTAGATAGCATTACACAATCAAAGATACCACTTGATTATACAATAACTATAATCTATCCTTCATGCAACATAAATCTTCCTGGTACTTCTGCACAGTGATTTCTCACTGGCTGTCAAATAAATTTTGTTTCTGTCAATAACGCTCTGTAAATTGACAATTGTACTTGTTTTATTTGCCTTTTTTTCTCTCTTTTATTAAACTCAAAGTCCATCTCCTCACAGCAGGCAGTGAATTGGCAATTCTTCACTGACTAAAGTCCTGTGCCCTATAGTGCCGTCAGTTCTGTGGATTATAACACTACACAAGGACTGCTGTTATTGCTTCAAAAAGCACTGCCTCTTGCATTTTATTACTTAAATACTGTCAGCAGGGCCTTCTCTGGTGTGTGCATTCAAACTAAGGCTGCTCATTAACTATTAATCAGCACATATCCTAAGTTCTTCTACTTTCTTTGGTACCCGAAAGAACACAGGAGGAATCATAGAATCATAGAACCCCAGGATGGAAGGGACCGCAAGGATCATCTGCTCCAACCTTTCTCGGTAAAAGTACCAGCACCCTGTCCAGTTGGATCTTTAGAGCGTCCAATGCATGGAAGTCTACCACTTCCCTGGGGAGCGTATTCCAATGGATGATTGTGAAAAAAATGTGAAAAAATTTCCTCTTGTGTCCAGTCAGAATCTCCTCAGAATTAACTTGTGCCAATTTCCCCTTGTCTTTTCCATGTGATTTCTCGTCAAAAGGGAGTCTCCGTCTTCTTTGTAGCCATTCTTTAAATACTGGAACAGGTTTATAAGGTCTCCCTTGAGCCTTCTTTTCTTGAGGCTATACAAACCCAGCTCACACAGCTTCTCAGCCCTTGGAGAGTCTTTTTGGCTCTTCTCTGGACCCTTTCCAGCCTGTCCACTTTTTTGTATAACAGGGACCAAAACTGAAAACAGTGTCCAGGTGCGTGGGCTGAGTGGGCTAATGACTTCTTTATCTCTGCTGGTGATACCCTTGTTGGTATAACAGGTTATCCTATTGTTGGGTTTTTTATTTGCCACAGGAAGAGCAGGTTATCCTGTTGGCTTTCTTCGCCATAGGAAGAGCAGGTCCACTGTGTAAAAACCTCTCTTGTCCCTTACCACCTTGCCATCCTGCTAAAATAGTGCACAGTTACCTGTGCTAAGACATTAGATCCCTGCCTTTTTAGTATATTTCATCAACAAAGCATTCTTACTTGACAGTACAGCTATGGGCAAACTGTGCTTGAAAACAAATTCTATATGAATTCTAAATGAAGTCTATACTAGCTCATCTTACATATTCTTAACCCTAGGACAGACTGGGAGCTAGTTACACCTCCAGGAATCGTTTCCTACCTGGATTCATTTATTTTCCTTGTAGAAGTCAGATATGAGTCCATTGTACCAGTTATGTTGACTGCTTAGGAAGGAATTACCAGGCAATCTCAAGGATGGGTTTCTGTCTTACACTTAGCTTCCCAAACAGCAGGGTTTGCCCACCCAGGAGTCACAGACATTGGGCTGGAAGAGGTGGCCAAAGACAACAGGCCCACTCACCTGATCCAAGGATGAAATAGGCTTCATCACAGTGCTCCTCAGAAAAGTTTCCTCACATAATATTTCGAGAATTCCATGAAAGAATTTCTTATAGTTTCTGTAGAGGATTTATTTCAGTACCTAACTATCTTAGTATTCAGAAATGGTTCCCTCATTTTTTATCAACTCTTCTGAGCTGTGGGGTTTTTTATATCATTACTTTTATTCTATCACAAGCATCACAGAGAACAGATTTCTTCTTCTCACAGCAGCTCTTTCCATATTTGAAGACGGTATTACTGTCATTGGGCATCCTGAAACTACAGAAGAAAACAATCCAAGGACTAGATGTGGAACATATGCTCAGCCTCTTCATTCTTAGGCTCTTCCCATTTTTTCCTGAAGGCTTACTTCTAATCACCTTCTGCATCCCTGTGGTCCTTGCTTCAGAAAAGATTGCATTGCTTTGTCTCCTCAGCATCACGAGAGCTCCTGAGCCACCCATATCCTTGATACAAAAATGAAGGATGTAAAACTAGAGATGGACTATCATCAGCAAGATGAAGGCATGAGCAAATACACTGAGAGCTACCAGGGACCTCATCAGCAACCAGTACAGTTACCTAGAGCATACAACTAAAACTCAGCAGTTGGGTATGATAAAGATAAATGACATCCATGCTCCATTAGTGGTCAGACACCCTGTCAAAGTGTCTGCATCTAAACACTGAATTCCTGTTTTCTTGTACAGCTTCACAGTAACCAGAATGTCAAGCCCGAAACAAGTGATGAATTACATCAATTACTGTATTGCAGACATACAAGTCACACTAATGCACAGCCAATACAGCACTCCCTTAATTACAGTTACAGACACGTATATTTGTTTTTCGTAGTAATTAAAATGTTCTATTGTACTTAATACTGTTATCTGTATTCTTTCATTAAGTACAATTTAATTTGCTTTCTTAAGAAAGCTGGGCATAATTTAAGATGAAAAATATATCTCCTTTTGCTAATATTCTTTTTCTAATGCTATTGCTTTCCACGACTGCAGATCTAGAGCACAGTAACTTCTCACTTTGTTCGCAAAGTTTCTATAAGGCAATGCTATTCTAAAGCTTAAGAAAATAATTATTTGTGATCAGTTTAGGAAAAACTCCTGGTTGCTAAAGCACTTAATGCGATAAATGAGGTACCTGAAGCATTTGCAAGGCTTTCACAAGGAAAGCAGAATTGCACAAGCTCATTCCCTTGAGTACACTGTTCATAGCTGATGTGCTACAGCTGATGAAACTCCCCTCAAGCCCCCTAAGAAGTAAAGTTTCCTTACCAAAGGGGAAACATTTCAGGATGCTTCACAGCTGAGAAAAAAAATGGCAGTGGTAGTGGAAGCAGCTCAGTCCCACATCCACATGCACAAGGAACCAGAGACCTTTCTCGCTCATTATTTCTTTAAGACAGCTCACAACCACATGTGAGAAGGTCTGCTAATATAAATTTGGTCTGTCATTAACATTGTTATTACTATTTGACTTGTCACAGCACAGAATGAATTTCTTCCCTGCAGAAAATTATTGTATTCCTTCTCTGCATACTGTCCTCTCTGTGGCCACAACCCACCCTTAATCAGCTCACCCAGAATGATCAAGGATGGAAAAAGTTACAGGAAGGAAAAGCATTTCAGCACACGTTCAAGGATGAAATACTGCAGACTGTACTACTGACTACCATACATCCGACACAAACCAGGAAGCTATCCAGACCAAGAGCTATAGACCACAGTTTGGCTGACTTGTATTTCAAAAGAAGAGATTTTTTTGCAAACATCATGAGCAAACATCAGGCTCTTACAGACTCTCAAAAATGTCCTCACTCATGTTTGCCATACAGTGAACAACTAATTTCGAAATGCACTCTCCTCAACAGCTTGCCAACAGCAGACTTTCTCCATCACACAGGCTAACAGAAATGGGGACATTGTGAAAGCGTTCACAAGAGATGACCTGTTTTAATCTCAGCTGTCCAATACCATTTAAGTTTATGCAGTCTGCCTAGGAAGGATAGAGCAATGTTTAAACATTATCCACTCCCTTCCTGTAAATTCTTATACTGTTTTTATTTCTTATCTCAAGCTGGGGAATCTCAAAATGAATCTGAGAGCCAGTTCTCCCTCTATGACTCATTCATAGAACACAGAAATAATAATGCCAATATTCATTTAAAAGAGGTTACGTTCTTGTCCAGACTCACAAGCTTCCATGCTCTCTTAGTTCAAGAACTGGAATTTCCCTTGTCACCTTTCATGCACAGGCTTGATGTTGTCAGTCTACGGAAACAGTCCTCCAAAGCAGATTTTTGCTTAATATGAAACACAATGCTATTCACACCTAAATACCAATACCAATATTATCTCATTACAAACAGATTCAGCCATTATGTCAGAAACCAGCTATCCTGTGGGATTACCAATTTACAGGCAGGGAAAGAGTCACCTCAAGCATTCAAAAAGCAGTGGGAAATTATGAAGAGGTTGTTTCTGGCCTTCCTGCCCTGGTCTGCAGTTTTTTCTCAGGTCCAAGGAAACCCAAACCTTGTAAAATAATAATAAACATCACAAAGCTGCACAGTTTAGAAATAGAAAATTAAGGGATAAAGGCAGTGCCATTAATTCAGAATAACCATTAATAATTTAAAGCCACAAAAGAAGAACAACGAAATCCTACATATGTGATAGGTGTCAGACCACCGTAAGGTGAAGAACCTAAAGCACTGCACTATGCTGTCTTTTACGTCAGTACTTGCATTTATGAAGCATCAACCAGACAACCAGGGCTTTGTGTTTCATTCAAACCTTACCATGTCCCCATGGGACTGCAGCCCAAAATGCACTACACACAACAGCCTTAATGCCACATGTTAAGGAAACACGGCTCACAAGGACCAACCATTTCCAAACATGACACAATCAACTTAATTTTTCAGTTTTGTTTCTATACCAAGATCTTCTTCATCTTGTGTGCTTAAGCTCCAAGCAACTCATCTACATTTCTCCACGACAACTCCCCAACTCTTCAGAGAGCACATCACGGCAAATGATACCATAACCAAAGCAGAAAGTGGCTCTCTGAATTTAAATCAGCTAGTTTAAGCCCTCTAGCAAACCAGACCTCAGCTGCAGACTCTCCTCTGCTCCACTGCTTCCCAGCCATTGCTGCCCTCACGTGAAAGAGCTCCTTATGTCACAAGGGAATGTGACTCCTTTGACTCAAGGAGCTCTGAGCCCATTTGAGCAGCTAGTGAATGTGCCTGTTGTTATTATTAAAACCTAAAGAAAAAAAGGCACAGACGCAGAATTAATTTTTGTATTTTTTTGGTTCTTTGCATCCTTTTAGAGCAGATATTTCTGCTTGTGTGTTTTCAACCCCTGAGTGTTT
>JBCJKH010043032.1:0-15104 GCA_039877255.1 Loriculus beryllinus
TAAAAGAAGAAATTTCAGTAAGATCTGCAGATCAAACAAGACACATAATTAACTTTATCCCTGCTTATTCACATTGAACATCTCTACTGCCTCTTCTGTCCCTGTTAGGCCAAAGTGTAATATTTGACACCACTCAAAATAAGGCTTGAGGCAGTATAGCACAGTGTTTAGATTGTATAGTGGAAAAATGTCCTTCCATAGGTTATTTCTATAGTTTCTTTCCAGTGTCCTTTGGATGGACAGTACAGGGAAAATAACAACGATCTGGTTTATGAAGTTCCAGATAAATGAACTTTTAATAGTATTTATGTCAGCCTTCCTAATACCTGCGAGGGTATGCACAGCATTGTACAGTTTTTACTAATCCCTCTCTGTTTGATAATTAAGTTGTTGTATCATTCTTTCTTTTAAATGAACTGTAGTACCCGTTCATAATACTGGAATGAGCCACTTTAGGTGATGGCTACTCATAGGTGTGTAACAACTGCTCCCTGAGGCAGTGAAAACCATTGCCTCACTGGGAGGGCTGGGAAGAGGAGGCTCAGAGGAAGAGCTTAGGGGTGATTTCTGGCATGAAAAAATGTGTAACCAAAGTTCATTTTTTATTTCAAAACTTAAATACAATTGAATACGCAGTAGCATCCTCTATACTGCCTGTTTCTACACATTGAGGAGACTTTGACGAAAACAACATCCACTCCTTGTGTAAACTATAAACAAAAACCTGCTGACTTCTTTTAGAGAGGAATGCTATACTGATTATAATTTCATTTAAAAAAATATTTTTATTCTGATGTGCCATGAGGATATGAGTCCCTTTTCTGGCTGCAGAATAGTTTGCATATTGTAAGTAATCAGGTATGTATTTTCCTTATTTTTTTTTTTTTTTGAGGACACGATTTTTCAATGCTTAAAATAATGTATTTCCTTTAATTTCTATTTTTTTTTAAATTACATTAGTGAGAAATGCATTTGAAACAAAGCCAACTTTAACATAAGAATACAGGTGTGGATAAAACCTCTGGATAGCTATCATGTAATTTTACCTCCCCTCTTCTTGGTAGCCCTATGATAAGAATAAAACCAGTTTGGAAAATGCAAGTGTGATATACTGCATTTGAGATACAAAGTAACCATGTCTAATGATAGGAAGTAATGACTTTATGTTTAAGCTGTACCTTCATATATTTTTCTTTATATACTATTCATTTTAGCACTAGCTGTTTCCAGAATGTATTAAATATTTAATATCACAATGCCCACATGAAGTTTATGTGCAAAAGATTTAAATCCACTAATCCAAGTCCACATAAAGCTTCTATCCAAAGGTGCAGCTTTCTAATTTTTGTACATATATGCACACCAATATGTACAAACAGGCAACTTTTTTCATATGGAGAGATAGCTGTCAGATGTGCAAACCAGTAAAATATTGTACACTGTTGTTGCAGAAAAAGGAATTTAATAGTCAACTATTCTAAAGAATAAAAGTTCTTTTATTAGAACTGAACAGACTCTGTTGAAATGAAATAGTTGGGCTGTGAGAAACTAATCCAAGTAGTGGGATAAAAATTGGAGATATTTACTCTTTTCTTTATTTTTCTACCCTTTAGTCAGGTACAGTATCACCGAAGATAAAGATTAATAAAACCAGGAAAACCTTATAAATTTTCTGCCTGTAAAGAAGACTTGCAAGAGGATAGCTGTCTGAAAATTGTTTATTTTAAGAAAATTCTGCTGATAGTTTTGGAGGCATTTTGCCAATGGGACTTAAAACTGTTGTGGATTTTTCAACAGGAACCACATCTTTGGAGATACAGATTTATATTTAGAATGCCAAGGGCTTCCAAAATGTGCCCAATTAAGCATATCTTGCAGGCCCAACCTCCATGGTATGCTTTTTGCCATACATTGTGCCTGAGACTTTCTGCCCCACCAACTCAGGAGAATGCAACTTCAGATGAGGACAACCTTTTGTGAGAAGAGCCAAAGGACATGTTCCTTGCAGCTCAGGCTTGGACAGGGTTTCGGAGGCTGTGAGTAGAGACACCATTTTGCTCTATTAAAGCTCCTCATGTTTACTAGTAGTGTATTTAAGCTGCAAGACCAGTTTGTAAGTCCAAATCCTGCATCCAAGCATATGTTAGAGTAAGATCCAGGAATGAAAAGGTCATCTTTCTGTCTTCCCTCAAATACCAGATTCTATGGGAAGAAGCACACACAGATGGACCAGAAAGAAGGCATGTCATGTTTGAGTATGGTCCTGCATATGGACCAGGACCAGCCAGTGGATCATATCTGGGAGCTGTGCAGAGGAGCACATCTACCTTAGGAAAACATATCCAAACCTACTGTTGGAGCAACTAAGAGAAATGGTCTACTATTACAAGCCAGGATTTTTGCAACAGTTCCTAGAAAGGCTGGCTTTAAGGAATAGGCAAGTGGGCAGCAAAATGTCTCTAATGCCAGAATCCTGGACAGACATGTTCACTTTTGCTCTTGTTTCTGCTGTGGAGGAAAGTATCTAAATAATGTATCAGTGGCTGGGGCATGTGAGGGAAATTCACTTTTGCCACTTGATCCTCTTCCCTTCTTTTCTGATCATCATTAACCATAGCAGTGGGAGAATTCAGTTTGGTTCTGCTTACATTAGTGGAGCATGCTGCAAACATGTCCTGTTAGTGCTTACAGGGCTCATCCAGCAAAGCCTTTTTTTTTTTTTTTTTCAGATAATTTATCTCCCTTACTGATATTTGCATAAAACTGGTTTAGTTCTGTTTCGTTTGCATTAGTTGAAGAGGCAAAAGGAGACTATAGAAAGGAAGAGAAAAGCCATTTTGAAAAGTACAATTTGAGGGAGGGATGGGTGAGAGATGTGAAAAGTGAGGGTCATTGTTGTGATTTAATACCAGCTGGCAACTAAGTCCCACACAGCTCACTCCCACACTGGTGTGATGACGGAGAGAACTGGAAGAGTAGCAGTGAGAAAACTTGTGAGTTGAATCACAGAATCATAGAATACCAGGTTTGAAGAGACCTCATAGATCATCTGGTCCAACCTTTCTAGGCAAATATGACCTAGACTAGATGTTAAGCTGAACCTTAAAAACTGTCCATTGTTGGGGAATCCACCACTTCCCTGGGAGATTGTCCCATTGGCTGATTGTTTTCATTGCGAAAAATTTTCCTCTTGTGTCCGGTCAGAATCTCTTCAGGACTAACTTGTGCCATCACCCCTTGTCTTTTCTATGTGACTCCTTGTAAAAAAGAAATCTCAGTCTTCTTTGTAACTACCCTTTATATACTGGAACATGGTGATAAGGTCTTCCCGGAGCCTTTTCTTCTCTCGGCTGACCAAGCCCAGCTCTCTCAGCCTTTACTCACACAGCAGGCTTCCCGGATCTTTGATTATCCTTGTGGCCCTTTTCTGGACCTTCTCCACATCTTTTTTTTTATAGCAGGGACCAAAACTGAACACAGTATTCCAGGTGTTGCCTGATAAGTGCTGAGTAGAGTGGGATAATTACATCTTTATCTCTGCTGGTGGTGCTCCTGTTAGTGTAACCCAGCATCCAGCTGGCTTTCTTTGCTGCAGCTGCACACTGTTCATTCATACTGAGCTTGTGGTTCACCAGGACCCTCAGGTCCATTTAACAGAGCTGCTTCCTAAGCAGGTAGATCCCAGCCTATGCTGCAGTCCAGAGTTATATTTACCCAGGTGCAAGACCTTAGGCTTGTCCTTAATGAACTTTATCAGGTTCTTGTTATCCTGCTCTTCCAGCCTATCCAGGTCAACCTGCAGGGTGGCTCTCCCTTCCAAAGTGTCCACGTCCTGACCCAGTTTAGTATTATTGTCAGACTTCATAAGCGTACATTTGACTTCATCATCCAGATCGCTTGTGAAGATAGTGAGCAGCACTGGGCCCATATTGCTGGGGGACCCCACTGATGACAGGCTACCCACAATCATCCTCTTGGTGTTACCAGTGAGCCAGTTCCCACCTACCACACAGAAAACCATCAAGACTGTAATGTGTCACTTTCACTAGGAAGATGCTATGGAAAACCATACAAAATACCTTGGAGAAATCCATAGAGACAATGTCCACCACTTGCTTGGCATCAACTGAGGAGGTTACTTGGTTTTAGAAGGTGAACAGGTTTGCTAAGCATGATTTGGGTTCAGAAAAAGACAGTTTAATAAGTAAAGCAAAGGCAGTTCATGCAAGCAAAGCAAAACAAGGAATTCATTTACCACTTCCCATCAGCAGGCAGGTGTTCAGCCATCCGCACGAAAGCAGAGCTTCATCATGTGTAACGATTACTTGGGAAGACAAAATGCAATGCTGTAACTCCTAACATCCTCCCCTTCCTTCTTCTCCCCCCAGCTTTACATGCTGAGCATGATGCTATATAGACTGCAATATCCCTCTGGTTAGTTGGGGTCAAATGTCCTTGCTGTGTCCCCACATAACTCCTCGTGCATTCTCAGCCTGCTCGCTGGTGGGGTTTGTGAGGAGCAGAAAAGGCCTTGACTCTGTGTAAGCACTGATCAGCAGTAACTAAAACATCCCTGTGACTGACACTGTTTTCAAAACACAGACCCATACTAGATGCAATAAAGAAAAATTAACTCTATCCTAGCTAAAACCAGTACAGTTGTGTTAAGAATATTACTCCATCTAAGGTAGAGTTGGTTGGTATTTTAGCTGTCATAGTGACTTCTCAGTCTCAGGCAATAGGGAGAGCACTAAACTGCCTCATTTTGGGGAAAGTGCCTTCTCTCTCTGCACTTCCGTTTCTTAACAAGTAAAATGAAGGGATTTATGTTCTCAAGACACTCTTTAAAATGCTCTCCTGCAAGGATAAGCAAGCTATTAGTACTGGAAAGTTGGCTAAAAGTTTCCTGTTGCTCATCATCACTCATCACTCATCTCATCCCTCTTTCATCAAGTAGTACTCATCATTCTCACATGACAGCAGCCAGCCTCTTTTGCTGCTTATCTGTCCATCTACATGTGTTTAAAAAGTAGTAAATACTGAAATTAAACACAGTGTATTAAAATAGCTGATGCATATTGCATACCTAATGAAGGCTCAGTTGCAGCACCTAGTGGAAGAGGAAAGGTGATAAGACAGGCAGTACTGGCATCAAAGGACGATGCCTTGATACTGCAGCAATGGCCACTGTGTAAGCAGGCTGGTTGTAACCAGGCAAAAAGTATGGAGAAGTAAATGTACATGCTGAGTACAATAAATCTTTTTGCTACTGTGGACAGAAATGTATACTGTTAGAAGTCCAGCACCATGCAAACATTTAACAGTCTATATAAATGTATCAGAATTAGTCCTTAGTGAAATGACAGGAAATTCCACTGAACCCATGAAGTAGTTCGATTTGTCTTGGAGATTAAATGTATGTATAAATGTTTAAAGATGTTGTTACTGTTCTCTTTTGTATGGGTCTGCTTCAGCAAGGAAAGGTAGAAAAGAGGTAGAAGGAAAGAAGTTCAGAAATTTCATAAACACTACAAGCTATTCCAAATCAACTAACCATGCAGTGGTCCTCACGGATTATCTAGACTTTAGTCCCCTAGCAAACTAGTTAAAAATTTGTGTGCATGTGTACATGTGTGTAGAAATGTTTCTTCTTCTAAGAACATGATCTCATTGTGCATTGTTTTTTTGCTGAATTTTCCCACCAAGTTACTAGGTCAATGCTTTCCAAAACAGGTGACAAATTATATTTTACACTACTTCTTCCATCAAGAACAGACTCCCATCCTTACATGGGTGATGCTCATTAGTACTCACATTTCTGCTCAAGTTACAAGGAATTCAGTGTTAACCTGTCTTGTTTAACATGCATAGAACAACTCACTACACCAATACTTCATCTGACTTACTCCTTAATGTGCTGAAAGGCCAGTTCCAGGATGTTGCTTCAGACTTCTGTTATTTTATTACTTTTGTATCTGTCTCATGCAAGAGGTATTTAGATATAATGCATCAGATGATAGTTATTTTTTTGCTAAAGTCAAAGGGAGAACCACAGCAAATGAAACCCAGATTCTTCTTCGTATAGTTAGCGTGGGAGATTTAGTACTGATCTCCAAAAAGGGTTATTTTTTCAGATGCCTAAGCCATCATTTAGTGCACATCCACAAAACTGCTGACAAGCAACGTCCATGTTGCTGTAGAGAATGAGCTACTTACAACACTTAGTCCTAAGGTCTGAGTTAGCTTTCTCAGATTTACTGTTACTGTGTTTGAGATGTGTTTGAGAGGTGCCAAGGTCGAATTAAATCTGCATGAAAGCTACATAAAGACAAAATTTTGTAACTGTGTCCATATTCCCCATGCCAAAAGACCATAATCAGGAACATGATAGATCTGTGTCCAAGACCTTGCTCTCAAAGAAGTAGAAGAAAGATCCCAAGCCTATATTTTCTTCTGTTGAAATTTGGTCTAAATTGCTGAGTCTTGATGTTTCACCGTAAGCCTCTTTTTCTCTAGCTTTTTGGCAATGGAAAAACTGGAAAAATGCTTCAGAAAAGCATGCTACAGTCCTTGTGCAGAGAAGAGGAATTGCCTATCTGATTAGAGATAGGTGCCCAAACTTTCCTCAGTATGTCTTTTAGTTCTTGCCATCCCAGGTGAGTTCTTACTGCACTGTTTTCCCCAAGGTGTTTAACTTTCTCTCTGCTTGGGGCTGAAGACTTCAGGGGATTGCTGAATGTTTTGAGAATCTGATTTTTTTTTTTTTTTTTTTTTGTCCCTGAGAATTTTGGTGCCTCAGGCTGTTTCTAAAGGTCGTGAGGCCCTAAATCACCCAGTCAAGTTGAAAAATTTGCCTAGAATCAGTATAAACATCTTTGGTTTGCAAACAGATCTGAAGTAAGTGACTGCGCATTTGAATAGTTCCACTGAATTCAACAGGATTGTTGACATGCATCAGGTTAATGTGCATGTGCTTGCTGAACCAGACCTAAGCAAAAATATTCTACCAAGATTTTCTCTTAAAACAATGCCTGCAGTACAGAATATCATACAGACCCTTCCATTTGTCTTTTGTAAAAGTCCATTGTTGTTTTGCTGTTTAACAGCCAACAAAGCTTCCTCTGTTATTGTCCACAGCTGGCATTTCTTTTACTATCTTATTTTCCCTTTGATGTTTATTGTTGTATACATTTGTGAGGTAGTAAGATTTAAAAAAAGAACTAGTGGCAAATCACAATGTTTTTCTGGGATATTACCATGGTTGTTGAGTCAGCAAAAGGCTGGATTCCCCAATGCCATTCTAGAGTTTGTGTTAGCAGCACATTTACGGCTATATATAGATTTTGTTTTTTCTGGAACCATATTGAAATATGAAAACACATAAAGAAGTACATAAATAGAAAAATATGTGAAATAAGGACTAATCTGTAAATCCTCATCTTGCCATACTACACCATCTTGCTGAGATTATTATGATTTCATAGCAGAAATGAGAAAAAATAGCTATTTCTCTTATCAGAGTAAATTTTTTTGATACATAGAAAACAAGTTGTAAAATAATTTGCACTAATGGGCTCCAGTAGTATTCTTTGTTTGTCCGACTAATTAAAGAGACACATAATATGGCTCAGTTGAAACATATTTTTCCTAAAAAATAACTGAATTTGTTGTTCTGTCTTACACTGCAGCATTATTTTATTTTACACTGTAGGGGTAGGCACACAGTATGGCATAGTCCAAAGGCAGAGCGGGCTTCTGGTGACGCTACAGATATGAAACTGGATACCCTCAGATTGCACAGTAGAGTATTCTTAATGTTTATGTTTCTGAATGGGTTTATTGCTAACATAAATAAAATAAAGGCGAGTCTCACCTTCAATTTCTTCAAGATGGATAAGGCAGAGTGCAGACATTTAATTTTATAAAGTGAAATAAGAAGCCAGGCGTTTGCGTCTGGTTATTTCAGGTGAATAGTTAATTTCTAAAAGTAGTTTTCATAATTTGTAATGAAAAAAAAGACTATAATTACCACTGAAGGATTTTTTGTTTGGTTGATTAGTTGGTTTTATTGTTGTTTTCGGTTTTTCTCATTGTAGAAGATAAGTTAGAAGTGTTATGGTTGAAAACATGGAGACTGTTTCAGGATAGGTTTAGATTCATACCTTAGGGCATTTTGCTTCAGAAAGCTCACATTCACAGAGTATCCTGACTTGAAATGGATCTGTAAAGATCATGGTGAGCATCTAATTCTTGTCTGTTTAGGAAGAACATGGCTGGGTGTCTTGTGTGTGACAAATGTTTTGGGACGAGCTACACTCAAAGACTATTTCTGAACAAGGTAAGATTTTTTGCCATTCTTGGCATGCAAGGGAAGTCCCTGTTGTCACACAGCTCAGCTTCTGTAGAAGTTTTGTTGCTAGTGTGAGCCTCTTGCACTGATTAGCTGTTGTTGCAGAAGGTGCCCATCGTGAGAGATGATGGTCACAAGAAGAGGGTTCTGAGTAGCAGGGCAGCAAACTCAGTTCTAACTTTATGTGGTGAAGAGCATGGTTAGTTTGTTGGATTGGCAAGTACATAAAGTTTCAGATGGAGCTTTTTTCATACAAAATAGTTTGATTCCTAGATGTAATAAGGTGAGATAATTAAAACTAGAATTTAAAACACAAAAACAAAACTCAGTTAGATGCTCACAAGTTGATGTTGATAATCTATTTCTCTCTTGGCAAACATCCTGATGCAAAATATTTAAGATCCCAGGCCGCCAACTAGCTTAATGGGGAGACAGGTATCTTTCATCACTGGAAGGTAGTTTTAATGACTGTTATTAAAGTTATTAAAATAAGTGTCTCACTTTTTTCGCATTCCCTCTTATTTATGCCAAAGCTCAGATTTAGTCCATAGTTCAGGTGGAATAGAGATGATTCTCCGAGGTGGCCAGAGAGATATCTTCAGGAGGTCCCTCTAAGCAGCCCTGATAGCTCAGTTCTGGCTTCTCTTTCAATGGCTGTCAAAAAACATGAGAGAGGGAACTGAGTCTTATGGGACTGCATAGGCGAAGGCTTTGGCAAACAAGCCAGTGTGCTGCTATAAAATATTATCTACATTTGTCCTGTGATGAAAGTAATCTCAGAGCTCAGAAAATGCATGTTTGTGGAGAAGCAGGCACTTGTGGCCTTGCATGGCACCTGGTGCTGCAAGGAGATGTAACTTGGATTTGGATACAGAACAACTGCCTTCAGACAACCTGAAAAAAAAGACATGATGAAAAACTGCCAAAGTAGCTGAGGGCTGAGGCAGCTAACAGAGAGGTCTGATGAATAGACACTGTGCAGCTAAATACATTAGCAGACCCTGAGGTATTTGAACATCCTGACAATGAAGGCTACCTAAGCACTCCAGCTAAGTTCACTAAAGCCTGCGTATGAAATTCAAGAATGTAGGATTTTTTTTTGCAAATCAGGTCTCATTTAATTTAATGAACTAGTATTAGCAAGCTTCACATTCCACATCTTTCACTGTCTCTCAGCTGTGTAGTATTCATTAAAAAGAATATATGCAAATTTTAAAAACATAAACAGAATTCAAAATAAAGGAAAACACAACAAACACTCAAGAAAGCTTTCTGGTTTTCCTTCAGGATGAGTTGTCTGTTTGTTATATCCTATCCTCTAGTTTGTCCTTTAAAATGCTGCCACTACACTGATTAGAAAGAATATGCCACAACTTCACCACTTCACAAGGGCACTGGGAAGAACTTTCCTAGCATTATCCCATAAACCAGACCTTGGCGGGTGGATCAAACAGTACCTCCACTGAGGTCAGAAGGAGAGTTGCCTGAAGGGCAAGGCTGCCCTCTCTGTGTGTAGCCAAATATTTTTGCATATTTCAAGAACTCTTCATGGTAAAATGGAAGAATAGATGCCATCCCCTTTCACTGCTTCTCCAGGCAAAGTGTAAACCTCAGTGCACTCAGCCGTAAATTCCTTTAGCATTTATGTGATCTGAAATTGCTTCATCCATTGACCTTTGCTCAATATGCAGCACTTCATCCGACCACAGTTGTAGATATCAGGCAGCACAGGTAGAGTGGCTGGGTTGTATGCTTGTTTGGTCTTCTTTTTCTAGATGGTTCTCTTCCTCTTTCTTCCATTTTTACCTAGTCAGTTGAGTCTCATCTGTTGTCTTTTTCATGGCCTCTGAAACCTGTTATGGTGATAGATGCCCTTTCTGATGAAAGAATGGTAGTTTGTTGCATTTGCCTTCTTTTCTTTACTATTTAAGATTACTATTCTTTACTATTTAAGATTTTGCAGTTACCTATCTATCTTACTCACAAACTGCTGCCAACTCTGGGTAGCGATAATAA
Organism: Loriculus beryllinus; assembly: GCA_039877255.1. Lineage (NCBI taxonomy): Eukaryota > Metazoa > Chordata > Aves > Psittaciformes > Psittacidae > Loriculus > Loriculus beryllinus. The sequence continues at coordinate 10,367 of JBCJKH010043032.1, forward strand.
CAACTAAGGAAAAAATGCCTTTTATATTCCAAGTTCTAAGGGCACAAGATTTGTGGTGGACATAGTGGTAAAAAAAATGCTTGTGGAAGATACCACGCTTGCAGCTGTGGAGGCAGTAGTCCTCTGATGGCATGGCAGAAAAACAGAACCAACAACCTCAAAGCACAATTACTCTGTTGGCGAGCAGCCATTAATGAACTTGTAGTTGTGACCTTGAGTACTGGAAGGTCTACAGTCATCTATGTTTTAGGCACTAGTCCAAATGGGCTCTGACCTCTTTCTGGACAGAGGGGAGTCCACAGCATTTTGCTGAGACCAAAAGCACAATGCATGTCTAGAAGTGCAAAATGAAATTTAACTTAAGGATGGGAAAAATTGCTGGATGTACCAAGCTTATAGACAGCTAAAATGATGTATTGGCGTTGCTTTTTCTCAGTTAAAAATACTGGCTGTTTTAAATCTTTGGTTTTGTGATTTGCTTGGAAGAAAGAAATTTCATTACTGCATTTCATTAAATGTTAGAGTGTACAACATTTTATTGTAACAAATGAGAACTGGGCCAAAGTAGAAATTTAAGCTTAAAAATCATTCCTGTTGTTTAGGTGTATAATTCTTTCTTCTACTTTGCATGCCTGGAACTAATGTGGCATTAAGTATATTCTAATTTTAAAGAATTTAATGCACGCATAATCTGCTTTACAAGCAGAGATTAGATTTTTTCATATTAAAATAAATTGGGACAACTGAGAAGCATAACTTAGGGCATATTCATTTGAACAAAATAGGCAAAATCTTTCAATTTTTAAATGTTCTTTTTAAAGCTATGATATACTTTAAAGAGTATTGTGCAAAGATTTCATTGAAAAGGACTCGTGTTCTATGATTTGAAAAGAAAAATTATGGCAATACAAGTGAACCTATGGGTAAGCTTACATTTATTGTATGCAGTAATGGTCTCAATATTTTAAAATACAGAAACAGGTGATGTACACAGTTCAGAATGACTGACTTATTGCAGAATTATTTGCTAAAAACAAGAACAATCTCTCAGCTTTGGGCAATACGCAACAACTTAAGATGTGTTTGTTTTGGGTTTGGGTTGCAGCTGCCTCCCAGCAAGGGGTAGAGCACTTAGATCTGAAAATAAATTTCCTTAGGAAATTGTACCAAGCTCAGCATCCAAAAAGTGGGGGGTGGAGAAGGTGGCAGTGCATAGCAAGGCATTTAAAAAAATTCTCTACAGTGTCCACCGTCCCTAAAACATCCTTTTATTCTCTCTCTCAGTAACAGAAGTATTAAAAGCTTAAAGGCAGAAAATTACTTTTCAGCCATCAGAATTGACCTGTTCTTTTGTTGCAGAACATGGATAAATCCTGCCACACTTCAGAGAGGTATGGCATTCCAAGCTTTATATGGGAGAATGGTGTCAGGGAGCTGGCATACATTTGGACTTCTTTCGAAATCTCACAAATTTCCTGTCAAAACATAAAGATGCTTCTTTCTACAAATAATTTTAAACTATTTGGTCTTCAGCGTTTGGGGGAGTCTCAGGTTACTACTAAAAGGACTTTCAATCATCCTGTAAGCCTTTTACAGTGTGTACCATTTTATTCGTGCCATATCTCTTTCATCAAATTAACACATAAAAAGCTGTCATAAGAGTTTCATGTACTTTTCACCTAAGTGACCTTCTGTAGAGCAGATCTTGGCCAAGGAATAATATTACAGGCCTAATCCTGTTTCCACTGATGTCCTTTACAGACTTGCAAGTAAATACACTTGTTTCTGTCTCTCACGAGTCATAAACAAGAACCTGACCCTATTCTCCTTCACACACACACACCCACACACCTAAAGACACTTCTACATAAAGATTGCAGGTATTTATGCCTCCGAAAAGTCACAAACAGGAACATTATCTGTCCTCCTAATTTTCTTCCCTATAAAAAGGCAAAAAAAGTTTCTGCAAGACTTGTGAAAACAGCCTTGACTGTTTCCTTCTCTGCTGTCAGACTGCTTTGGTGGCATACACTTGTAACATCACCTTGTCTGGGTCTAATATGGGAGAATTTTGGGTGCAAAACATGTTCCATGCCATATCTTCTTCTTTTATATCCTGATATCACTCCTTTTTTCCACCCTAATGTTTCACAAAGAAGAAGCTTTTCCTTTTTCGTGCTCTGTTAAGAAATTCACATTTCCAGACAGTGTGCTAGATCTAGCTTTCCCCAGTTTGGGCACAGCAGGATCTGTGTGATGTGATGGCAAGGTGTGATGTGATGGCAAGGTGTGATATGATGGCAAGATGTGATAGCAGGCTGAAAGAGGTAGAAGCAGCTCCTGAGCCATACACCCAGCACTCCCTCTGGCTGGGGGATCCCCAACCTGACTCCCAAAAGGCAACAGAGAGCACCCACCAGATGTTCCTGCTAAATTCACAAGGCAGCACAGAAGTAATTGCCAAGCAGTGTCTCTGAGCAGGTCTAACACAAGACATCTTCAGGTAGTTTTCTGTCCTGCTTGCTGCAGTGTGGTATACAATGCTGAATCATCACAGGCAAATAAGTTATATTTTCAAAATGATGTGACAGTGCTTCTATGATAATGACAAACAGGTAAAGTTAGCAGTGTGGGGCAGGTTCCAGGCCATTACCTGCAAGAATTTACTTTTGGCACACTTCAAGAGGCAATAGAAGCAAAGTGAGAGCCAGAAGCAGGCAGGGATGGTTCCTGAGCAGCAGATTCATGCTAATACCTGATACACAACTCTTTTATATTTGAGTAGTACTTTGAATCCTACAGTACATTTATTTTGCCAAATAGGCACAGGATCACAATGATTTTCCCCTCCAAACAGGACCAGTATTTCAGTAGGAAAGCATCAGTTTCCAAATATGAGTAGCTCTCTCCTGTACAGCAACAGGCACCAAAACGTCTGTGTTTCTGAATGCTTTTCATGTAAAAAGTGTCATATACCATGTATCAAAAATCATAATTTGAATGCATTCAAAAAATTAGCATGGATGAAGAGGGACATGCTTTCATTTTTGACCTCTCATGTATAGAACATGCATTTTAAAAAGAAGTCAGTGTCACAGCTTGCCCTTCAGATCCCATCTGCTAATGCATGCAGTAGGTGCTTGCCTTTACTGCAAAAAAAAGGGTGCCTATGTTGCACATGGATGTTTTCCTTTGGTTCAGAGAGCACCAATAATGGTTCAGACCCCTTGCAGTGTGGGTTTTTTGGAACTGGGTAACCTCCTGGCTACATCCAATGGACTCTGGGGTTAATATGTTTATAAATATGTTTATATAGAGATGTTTTAATGAACAGAGGTAGGTATAAACCATGCATAAAGGAAAAAGGGTACTTCAATAAGCTTTGATGATCATAACCTGTCTAAAATAGATATTTAGTCCTAATTATACTTAAACAGTGATCTACTTTCTCTCTGTTAAGTAAAATTGGAAATTCGATACATAAGTCCAGAGGTTGTATTATCCTTTTGATAAAGATTTCTGTGTAAATCAGGTGAGCAATTTAAGAGAGACATTTTTGGATTAGCTGCATTATGGAAAGCTAACGCTGCTGGTAGCTTAGACATGTTCTCCATTCCTCCATGAAGCAGTTATCTTTAAGACAAGTTAGGGAAAGTTTATATATTAGTATCTATATTCCAATTCAATTATATGAGTCATGTCCACAGGTTAAACAGAAGATGCAGGTATGCAGGTATTCCAGACTGCTTTGCAATTCAGATCATTTGTATGCATTGGGTAATGTGATTTATAACCATATTTGCACTTTGAAATAAATAAAAGGGACTCGGGAAAGAGATACTAACACCTCTTTAAATATAATGCTTTATTTCTTATGCCAAACCCACTTGACCTGTGCAATACCAGGTTCTTTACCTGTATAAATAAATTTAAGGCTTAATACTTAATACCATATACTGCAAACATTCAAGAGCTGCTAAAGTTATCAAATCAATAGTGGGGGGAGCAATAACAAAACAACAGCAACAACAAAAATAAACCACCTGCTTTAATTTAAGTATTCTAAGGAGCAGAGGCATTTTATTAAGTGAAAAAAATCAGGGAAAAAAGCTTTTCAAAACGGACCAATACATTATCTTGAATTATATTTCTAAAATATTTAACTGTCTGCTAGAATGAAAAAAATACAATATTTTGATTAGACATAAATCAGTGTCAAAACATTTACTGAAGCTTGTGGTAAATATTATTTATAGCAACACTGAGGAAACAATTGCTGCTATATTAATTTTTTTCATTAATAGTGAAATGCTAGTTTACTCCAAAATCATATTTAAATCAGAAATGCATATATTTCCTAGGGATATATATGTAAATATTGTTCTAAATCCAGGCAATACCCCTGTATTTGGGTTTGGACTTTTTAAAATTTACTTATTTTCTTTCTAGAATTTATTTATTTTGGGATACAGCTTTGAAAATACAGCAATATTTTAAGGCTGCTACCTGATTATATGTTGGCAATCTGGCATTTCATTCTGTATTCTTTTAATTAGATTAGCAGATTATTATTGAACCTAATTAGAGATTAAAATAAATTCATAAAGCAAAATTTAAGAAGCTGGGCAAGAAGTAAAATTACTGGAGTTGAGATAGAATCCATATATTTACTTTTGAAAAAGACTTTAAAACACTGCAAGCATTTTCATTCATCCATGCATGCATGCTTCCTGAACAT
>JBCJKH010043033.1:9532-21720 GCA_039877255.1 Loriculus beryllinus
TCCCTGCAAGGGAGGAGGGGGGTTTTGCTTGGAACACTGACAGGAATCTGTATGCTATGCTCATTACACACTTCATTGCAAAATTTCTAAGACTTCATAAAGGTGCTCATGTCCACTTTAAATTCATTAAAAAGTTGAATTGCCTTTGTACTTTTTAAAAAATATTGTTTCATATTCAGAAATAGCTCCTGTCTCCTAATCTGGTACGGTTTTGTGCGTGAAAAAATCACTTCATACTCTTTAGTAACTTATTGTGAAACTTAATTAGCGAATATACATGAGTCACATTGAGATCCTTAGGTGTTCTCTCTCTCTCTCTCTATATATATATAATATCATAGACATTAATACCTTTAAAAGCAGATAATTTGTACAGCCAAAGCTGTTATCTACCTATACTTCATGCTATTTCACAGGCTGCTTAAATTAGTGCTTCAGTTAGAAAATAAAAGCAGAAGAGATTGCAGCCATACATTACCGACCTAACCTTACATGATATTTTTCTCTCTCATGCAAATATTCAACTAATCTCACCAAAGCAACTATTTATCATCCCATCATTTAAATTCTTCAAAACAGAGTTTTGGCAGCATTTGTTTTTGAATGTCTTATAAGCCTTCAGTATGATTAATTTTAGATCAGGCAGAGAAAACACAGGGGAAAAAAAAAGTCTCTTCACTTTAAAAGCAACATGGAAATACTAGAAAATGTCTATTGGTAGAATGTTTATTTTTTGATAAAATAATGAATTGTGATGTATATTATCTTTCTGAAATACACTGTAAGGCTGGGAAATGCAAAAATAATTATTTTCTTTTTTAAAAAAGAAAATAAATTATGAGGAATACAAAGACATTTTTTGAAAAGGATGAAGAAAGACAAGAAACACAGAAGTAAAGGTTTTCTTACAAATGTATCATAACATGTTTTCTAGTTCCCAGCTTATTATTTTCTGACTTTCTGTGGATCAGGAGCTGCTCTTAAGCAATTCAGCATGTTTCTTAAATGATTGTTCCTTGTACCATCTCCTCCCACATTTAGAACTGCAAGACCCCATTACATCTACAGACATTGTTTACTTGCAACATGAACACGGGGCAGACTCTAAATCTGGCTTCCCATTGCCTCTCTCCACACCCCATCCTCTCTTTTAACGGCATTTAGGAATTGTAAAGAAAGAGAATGGTACCAGGTGACAAAGGCAGTTTTTCATGAATGTGGTTGTACATGACAGTTCACATGGGCTCTGCAAGTTGACAAATTTCAATTAATTCCAGACTGGGAGGTTGCACTGTAAAGTCAGAACTCGCTGAAGTTACTTGGAAAAACAGCCATTGACTTCTGTTGGACCAGTAAACATATCCTGCACAAAGTTAATATTACAAACCCCATTTGACTGTGATCAAGTACAACCCAATCATGATACTTTGCTAGCAAACTTACTGTCTCCAGGAAAGTATTTTAATCATTGTTTGATGATAAGGTATGGAAATGGGTGGGCAAAAGAATGTCTGAGCATAATTTGTTTTTTAATTTCTACTAAAGTCATTCCATAGCCCCACCAATTCCCCCCAGTCAGTTAAAATTCACTGAGCCAGGGATTACACAGCCCATTGGCAAGTGCCCATCGGCAAGTGCCCATCATTTTTCAGAGCAAGCAGGGTGATTAATCCATTTAAATTTGTTGCACAGGAAATATTGGAAGAAGCAGATGCTTTCCTCAATTGTGATTTACATTGAGAAGAAAATTAAAATCCTCACCGTAACAATTAATTGACTGCTCCACTAAGTCCAGTGTCATCTCTAGCTTTTTTTCTTCTGGAGAATGTGACTATAAATGCTTTCAGCTTTCATAGAATGAAGAGGTGAGGGGCTGGGGGTTTTGTTTTGTTTTTCCCTTGTTGTTTTATTTCTTTATTTTTTAATTATTAATGACATCCAGTTGCTTGTTTTGGGTTATGATTTTTGGGGTGGAGAACCACTGGGGAATGCTGCTTTAGAAACTGATTAATCTGTAGTCATTAAAACACTTCACAGACACTGTAGCAAAACTGTCAGTATCTCTTCATTAGCTCCAAGATAGGGAGTTTCATATAAGTACATCTAAACCTCAGCTGTAACATCCTCCGCAGGGTATATTAGCAGTGCAGGATTTTACAACATTTCAGGACTTATTTCCTGCTTATTCAGATACTTTTTCATCACAGAGAATTTACACAGCTACAGACATCTGTCTTAATAACACTCAGCATGTTAATATGGGTCTTGAGGACATTAGGTGATTGAAACTGTAGCTAGTCAATTCTCCCATCATTTTGAAATGATCAAAAGAGAATCCTTCATGGCTTTGGAAGATTTACTAAGTTGATTCACTTTTATTATGTAAATTGTACTTCTGGGTTTTTTTTCTTGAAACCAGGGGCTGTATCTAAGATACACAGTGACAGTTCAAGGAGCAAGCCCATTACACTAAATGATATAAGTTTACGATACTGAACTTTGTGAACTTTCTCTTCCACCTGTATAAATCATTAATTGCACTCATTACCAAATTATCAGAGTAGGATATATGTAAGCAAAGCTATATTTTGCTTGACCTCTTCTTTATGCTTTCGGAATCTGTCCAACCTTAGCAAGAGATAAAACGAATTATTTCCCACTGCTACCAATATGTATTTTTCATGAACAGCCATGGTATTCTTAAGCCAGGGGATTCTCAAACTTTTCAGGGTGTAGGCTGCAAAACAATGAATGCAATCACTTCACGAGTGATGTGATGCCACCCAATTACAAGTGTCAGAGCTGAACATATATGCGCTAAGGTGAAATGTCAATCCACTTGACTTTTTTTGTTTTTCTCTAGAAATTTCCTTATAGACACTGTTGGAAACAAGATAATAAGCCACGAAGTTCAGGACTGAAGCACCATATACAATCTTATGCTGATGGACAAATAGAGGAGATAAATCCTGACACAGCTGCAGAATTAGTCTTGTGTGTAACTGGTGTAAGTAACCACATGTGACACTTTATAAAAAACATCTTAACTAATTAATTGTATTTAAACATAGTAAACATGTCCTTCTTTCTACCAGATGGGCCCTACTCCTACAGGAGAAAATGTGGGAAAGTACTTGAATATTCATTATCTGATCATATAACTAAGCCTTACAATGTGCATCTTGAGTACCGATTTGGAAGGTAGTTTTTCAGAAATCTTGGGATCAGCATTGAAATCCTCCAATTTTTAACTTCTGTGACGAGGCAAAGAACTGCTGCCACCTCTGTTGTCTACTGCTGGCTTTTTCTTCAATGAGATTAAAAGAAGCAGGAAGCTGAGAAAGAAAAACACTCCTGTGCAACTCCATCTGCCACAAACCTGATGAACTACATCTTCAGTTCAAAGCTCAGTTGAGAAGAGAAAGAATGACAGAAGCTGGATACATGGTTGCTATTCTTCAGCTTTGCAACTTCCTTTTTCTTTTAGTTGCAGTTTTGCAATGTGCCTGAGACACTTATAGTTATGTCTGAGGACCTAGGCTTCATGCCTTGTTTACACCCAGTTTTGCAAAAGTGTGGGATGCTTTTTGCTAAGGTATGAGTGAAAAGGAAAATAGAGAGGAAACATCATGTGATTTATGCAAATATAAAATCCTTTTCTAATAATCATAAGAAAGATATTTACAATAGCTCATTTTATTAATGAAGGAAAAAGTGTATTTGTTGCTTCTTGCATTTTATGCATAATCAAATGAGAATAGTATACACTCAGAAAACTACAACAAATACTTGCAAATGCTTCATAAGTCCATTCTGAAATCCACATATATGAAAGGAATATTTATCAATTTTTATCCTCAGGAAGAAAAGATCAATTTTTGCACTTTTTTTTTTTTATATTTTACAAAAATCTACACTAATTGTTACTAATCACATTTTATAAATAAGAAAACAAAGACAGAGTTGGAAATTTATTATGACTGCAGAAAGAAGAATGTGGAAGAAAACAGTTTTCTGTAACTTATTACCTCTTATAGTAATCAGCTGTACAAAATATTTTTACTCAGTGGACATGAGGAAAGGCCATTAGCATGGTTATTCTGCTGCTCAGACCTTTGCTATACTTTCCCTGTAGTTTCCCAACTGATAATAAAAGCTCTTGCCATAGAATCTACATTTTATGGGGAACAAACTCTCATTCAAAAGAAAGATATTTATTTGCATGGACTTATCTCAGAGGAGGCAAAACTGACTTTGCACTCAATTTTTCCTCATGCAGGCATATCAGCAGGGAGTAGGAAGTTTGGGAAAAAAACCTTTGTGTATAGCTGAACACATGCTCTAAGAGGAGCAAGATGAATTATGGGGAAGAATGAAGTGACTTACACCTTCATCAGGGCAAAGAGAAATCTGGGAAGGACTGTGACTTCCAAGCCACAATTTCTGATCTGGTCTCCAGGGCTACTGCTGTCTTGAACTACTGCTGTTCAGGTTAGATAGCCAAGTCACACACCAGCCTATGACATTTTTACTGACAAATGTGCAGGTTCTTTTTTCTCTTACTGTCATCTAAGACTGGTAATGAGTTTGATGTAATCTCAGTTCAGTGCTCGAACAAGTCTAATACATTGTGAATATCTTACTCAGGCTTATTGCATATATGTAGATTTGGATTTTAATATACAATTTGGTTTAGTGTGTTTTATCTGTTTTTTATCTATATGTTAACCTGTGAGTCCTTTGAATGACTTTGTCATGAAATAAATTATTTTTTAAATAAAAATGGATTACTCTTCATAAAAAGCAGCTGGAAATTTCAGCTTCTTTGTTGAACTATAAGAATTGTTTTAAAATATGTCCATAGTTATTGGAATGATTCCTAATTTCTAAAACAACACTGTAAAGATTAAATAACTTTCTTAAACACAAATAGTGAAACTGAGTCTTACTCTACTTGTCAGTTTCTATAAGATTAAAAAGGATGTGGGCCTTTTTTGTGAAGTGCTGTTTCAAGACCATAGAAAATGTGCTGCCTAACTTATAGAGCTTGCAAGATAAAACAAATTGTAGGTAATCAGCAAATCTACAGTGAAACAAAAGATGAGAACAGGAACCATACTAAGATTGTGAGAATTATAATAAATGTTATCTATCATGGTATTTTTTAACCCACACTTCTGCATCATAATAAATTTTTAAAATAGGTATCAGCATTCCCCACAAGTCTTTTACCTAGCATTATTAATTGGCTTTTTCCAAATCCTGTAGATCTCAAGATTGGAATAGAAAGATGAGAGGTTAACGGCTTTACACATTAATTCAAGGAGTATGTGCTATTTGTTAAAGTGCTAGGACTCCTGTGGCAAAAACTGTCAAGCGAATAGTTTGGGATGCTGTCACTAATGGAGTGGAAATGCCAAAGAGCAACTCATTTGAGTCAGAAAATAAATAAATAGGGATACTCAGAGCTTTGGAAACCATGAAATAGGAAGTAGGTGAACCAGATGTGATGGTAAAAAAGAAGAGTCCATGAAAGGATGTAGGGAAGAGTGATCAGTGAAAACAAATATGATCCTGCATGTAGGAAAAAGCAAACACAGATTGTACACCATCCTTCTGCTAATGTTTCTGTGACTAATTTTGATTCTGAAACAAAGTTGAAAAAGTTGGGGGTTTTTTATCCCTTATTTGTAGCTGTTGTATTTTGGTTTATCATCTGCACTTATGAATATAGCTTAGCTCAGTCCAGCTAGGCTTTGGCTTTTCTGTATTCATCCCTGAACACCTAAGAAATGCTGTTGAACTTCTCTTTCATTGCCTGTCCTTGATTCTACTTCATATATGGTCTCTCTTTGCAATTTAGTTCTTTAGGAATTTCCTGCTTATCTTCCTCCCAAAATGTCTTACCTTTCTGTAGAAGAGGCTGCTTTCTTCACAAGTGCTAATAATTGCTATTATTTTTTTAAATAGTACCATGAGTACTATTAGAAGAATTAGGTCCCTATTCCGTGTTTAAGTGTCAGTTAATGAAAGAGGAAGGCGTGAGAGTTTGATGAACTGAAAACAAATCCATACTTTTTTTTTTTTGTATGAAGAGAGCTATACTTATTTGCAACTCTGCAAAAAAAAAAAAAAAAAAAATTATGAATATCAGACATTTATTGGCACAAAGCTTGATGTCTATGAAATACACAGTCCAACTTGTTATAAAATGACAAAGATTCTTGCTTTCCTGAAAAGAGAATTAATTGTTACAGTCTCAAAGATTGCACTAGTGACCCAAACCAGTATATTTGCTTTCATGTGGCATTTTAATTACTATCTCTTTATAGAAGCTCACTTCTCATTGAATCGTTTAATATCAGGGATGTTTCTAGTATACCTGTCAGTGGTGATCCCAGTCTAAATGAGCTCTTGAGGACTTATATCAGGCCATCTTACGCATTCATATACTGAAAGGTGTGGTATAAAAGACAGAGTGATCAGACTAAACTTTTTGTGGCAGCAAAGTAGAATATGGATTATGTTTGATCAGCTTCTGCTTCTGCTGCAAGCAGCCTGCGCACCTGATACCTGAGCAGTATCTATTGCAGTACCTACCAGTCTAGACCTCTTATTATATCTGAAGCTCTAAAATCTTTCATTTTTATCAAAGATCTTTTGATGTGCCAATAAAGTCACTCTCCATCTTCTTCTCAGTACTCCAGAAAATTTACACTCTTGCATATCCTTTATATATTCAGAAAGTATTTTAAATCATTGAAACTACCTGTGCACTTGCTGAAACCTGCAAAAGCTGAGGACAAGCTCCAAAGGAACATAGGCACTGGATGAGTTATGCAGAATTGCTGTTAAGACAACAGATAAGAAAATTCCTTTGTCTTCTTGGAAGTTCTAATCATGAAATCTCTTCCAATGAACTTATGCCAAGGCAGACTACTGGTACAGAAAGACTACAGTTACTGAGGTTGAACAGTCCACCTTCTGCCTCTATCAGGGCAGGATTTCTGCTTGCTACCTTTCTTGTTACGTTATTTCTGCGTTCATGTCTGGACAACAGCAAGCTTGAGCAAGAGATATAAATTGTACATTATCTGGTCTATAACTTGATAGTTAGAATTATTTTGTAGGAATGGGAAAGCCTCTTAGGCTGATAAAATGAACCCATCTCTATTTTCCTAGGCATATGTTCTAACCACTCTGTTATTAGGCAGAAGAGGGGAAAGATAGATAGCACTGTCCTTTCAAGAAAAAGAGTGCTAGATATCCAACTATATATCATGTTCCTCAAGGCAAAGTGTCAGGGTGTAAAATACCAATGCCTTTAAAGCTACAACACTAAAGTTACCGGACTGAAGAGTTGGTCCATAATCAAAAAAAAGTGTTCAGCATGTTGGTTTCGTCAGTCCCAGTCATAGGGACCAACCTCTTCAATGTTTCTTCCATAATCCACAGTTTGGTGCTTACTTTGGAGAAAACCATTGCATAGTGACTGAGTCCTGTTTCTAATCTGATGCTAAGTGAATATGTCAGTGAATTACTGCCTGGTGAACAGTCACCATATTAAGGCCATAAGAATTCCATGAACATCGTTAAGCATGTTGGTAAGTTGTTCTAATATTTGAAATCTGAAAGCTGAGTTTCTACATTTAGACTATGTAAGGGCCAAAGGACTGGTTTTGTTTGCAATAAACCATAGCAACTCTTTCAGAACCATTGAATTGAATGTAGTAAAGGTATGTAAAGAACATTAAGCTTTAGGCAACTTAGTAAAAGTGCTTATTACACGTTTATTAGAAACTAATCACTTTGTATTTAGTTTTACTTGGTTTTTGGTTGGTTTTTTTGTTGTTTTTTTTTTGGGGTTTTTCTTTTTTGTTTTTTTGGTTTTTTTTTTTTTTGTTTTGTTGTTTGCTTTGAGGTTTTTGGGGGGTTTTTTTTGTTTGGTTTGATCTGTTTGTTGGGTTATTTTTTTTAATTTTATCCGCCTCTGAATTACATTCTTATAAAACCACTTTAATATATGAAAATATGATAGTATTTTTAAATTAGTTTAACACATCTGAAACATTCCAAATTAAGGGCCTTATTCTCAGCTGCACTGAGGCCGCTTTATGTTGTCTGGCATCAATTACAATTATGTGCATTTTAAAGCCCCTATGCACTTGTGAAGAGGTATAAAGAGGAATTAATGTAAATGGTAATTCCATCATAATCTTTTAGAATGCATTGAACTAATTATTTATAAATGGGAATAATTCACAGAACACACCTTTTCTTTCTTCATGTCAATCCTTTCTAAACTATGGACCAGCACCTGTTAATTTTACTTATTTGAATACATATTTCCATGTGAGTATCCCCTTAAAATTTGGATTTTTATGTAATTACTTTCTAATGAGAAAAGTGATTTCCATTTTGCCATTTAATAATATCAATAATCTGTGAGTAGAGTAGTGGCTCTGTATTCAGAGAGCACTTCTTTTTGAAATACAAAGGTAAAAATGAACTCCTCTTCAATTTAAACTATGATGTTTGCCTAAAACCTTTCAAGCAGTTTAGAACTCCTCCAGAAATTCTCAAGGCCTTCCTAGAGCACCACTTGGGTAGGAAAACCCAATATTCTCTTAACTGCTGCATTAAATTTGAGTAATGGTTTTCACTGGTTTTAAGGTGAGAGAAGGTTTTAAGTTCTGTATTCTGTGCTAGCATTCTGCTTTTACTCAGTTCTCTTTATAATCAATGCAAAAAGACATGTGAGGCAACTCATATGTTAAAGGGTTTATTTTGGAATTGCATTTGTGTGTCCAATGACTATTTGAAGACTTTAAATACAAGAAAATCAACACTTTCTCTGGTATCTGAGCCTTCTGAATGTCAGGGTCAAACATCTGTTATTATCCATCTAAGTATAGCCAAGGTACAAAGTCCTTTGTCCTGTAATGAAAGTAATGCAATAATTAAAAAGTAGTGCAGGAGATAAATTAAGTGGTAGTTATATAAGCACAAATCAGTGTGGCCAAAGACTGAATAGAATGAAAAAATGGCATTAGAGAGTGAAATATTATTTATATCATACCACAAAACTACTTTCTTTTCTATTCAGAGATGACCACAAGGTAATGGGTATACTGTGTGTCCAGTGAAAAAGAAATGGAAAATACCATAATCAAGCAGTCCCAGTCAGGAGGCTTAGTAGACTACGGACAGAGGAAAAATGAGTCCCATGTGAATACTAAGTTTTGACAAGTAAGACTCAGGGGCAAAATCGTTGTGGCATAAGCTAATAAGGACTTTTAACTCTCATCTAAACGATTGCACGAACAAGAATGCCTGGTAGAAAAAGCAACAGCCAAAACCATAAAGAAGTTAAAACAGATTGGTTAGAGAGGTCAGCTGTATCTTTTCTATCTCAAACAGATTGTCAGATACTGTGAACAGCAACAACAAAAAAGTTTATTTAATCTCCTCAGCTTTGTCATAATTCTCTTAGGAGAATACGAGGATGAAAGCCATTTTGTCTGACTTTCTGTCTGAAACAATCTGATTATATTAGAATGGTATATGAAATAGGTCCTTTGGTAAATGAAATAGGTCCATTTCTAAAAAGTAACTCCCCATCATCGTCTCTTCAAATAAGCAAAATGGCATCTCTCTAACAAGAGAGAAAAAATAGAATAAGTGAAACTTCATGCTGTATCTCCTCTGAAGCCAGTACTCTGGATGACTCTATATTTCTCGGAATATAGTGCATGCACAGACAAGAATCTAACATATCTGTAAATACCACCTTTTCATTTACATCCTCAGTATAAATCTCTGTATAGCTGTAATTAGGTGGACTTTTTTCCCTAAAGTTGGCGCATGAAAATTCTGCATGTAGACCAATTAATTTTTTTTCTTTCTTTTGCTACACCTAAGCAATTTACATAGTTCTTCAATACCATGCAAAGTTCAGTGGAAGGCCACCAAGATGGACAGGGAGTGGCGCATTTATCATGACAGGAGAAACTGAGGGGCCTACTCAGTATGAAGACTGGCTTTAATTGCTCCTAACAGAAGCCTTCCCAGTACCTTTGCGGAGGAGATGGAACCTGTCTCTTCACAGTGGTACATGGCTGGAGGACAAGAGGAAAAGCACATATATTGAACTAAGACAGTTTCAGATTTGATATAAGGAGAAACATTTTCACCAGGGGATGTAAACAGTACAGGCAGTGAGGGAGGCTATGAAGTCTTCATCCTTGGAGGTTTTCAAGAACAGACTAGACAAAGCCCCGAGTAATCTGTTTTGACCCCCTGAATAATCTCACTTGATCCTATAGCTAACCTTGCTTTGAACTGGGAGTTTAAGACTAGAGACCCTGAGGTCCCTTCCAACTTGAATTATTTTATAAGCCTACAGTAAGCTGTATGTATTATAAATCAACATAAAAAGTTATGTCAAAACCTATGAACACTGAACAGTAAAATAATTCATATACAGCAGTTAATATATCTCACAGAAGATGGTGTCACCAATTGATTAAAATATTATCCACATTATTTCCACTGTACAAGCTTAGATCCTTTTGTCTGCTGTTCATGTGTCTACTATGCCAGTGCAAGAAATTTGGAGGAGGTGTTTATTCTGGGCTGCCATTACAACTTGGCCTGAACTCTGCCATCTGTACCATGTGAAGGACTTCACAATGCTCAGTTGCAATGTTAATGTTCATCTATGCCTACTGATGCTGAAAAAAGAATTGTATCCTAAGGGAAACCTGGCTCATCCAGTTATCCAAACCACTCAAGGGTCAATAGCTACAATTAACAAAGGATTAATTCTTTCTTTCTCTTTATTTTTTTTTAATGTCTGTTCAAACCATAAACTTTATATTTAAGAAATATCTCAAAATGAATTCATTTGGAACTCATTCATAAAATGGCTTCAGAGAAAATCACAAGATTTCACTTGAGATGACCAACTAAAACCAAATGCTTATGTACCCAGAAAACTTTGTGTACATGTACACCTAAAACTTAATGCTTGTATACACAGATACATATTAAACTGAAGTTGTTGATTGCATTCTTATATTCCCATGTTGAATCTCTTGATGCATAATTTCCCACTGTATATCCTCATTTCCCTGAAACAGAAGCCAGAACATCTTTTCTTTATTATGATTTGATGTTTGGTTAAGTCAGTGAGGAAATCTCTTGTGTATAACTGATATCCACTTTCACCAAAACTAAATCTTCAGAATCATTACAGAATTAAATATGGTTCACAGTTTGCTATATAGGCAGTGACAGTATTATAAAGGTAATAATTAAGTAAGGAATGAGACCAAAATTAATGTATCTATTCCTCACTTTTCACAGCTTTTCCTCTTCACTACTCAACTGTTTGTTTATTCCACAGTCAATCTGTTCAAGCAAACTGCAGTAGTTGTTCACCTCTCAATAGTGTATCTACAACTGGCCAAGCAGAATTGATGCAGTCCTAGCCCAACAGTTTAGAGCTTTAGCTCTGATACTTTAAACTGGATACAGGATCTCTGCTGTACTGAGGAAGATTCATCCTTCTCAGAAATGGTGATTCATTGAATTTGTTATGCCTTTTGGGGCTCCTGAGGCTGAACTTTAGGACTATAACACAATTATGAACGGAAAGTAAGTTTTTCCTCTTTCTGAGTTTTGTGCAGGGGTCTCAAGGTAACTAAAGTTCCTGGCTTTACAAATTGATGCAAATAAAGACTTTCAACTAAAAATTACAAAACTCTCTCTAGAATCTCTAAACTCATTGTTTTTGTAACATAGGCAGCATAATGACACATAACGATGCCTTGCAATTGCAAAGCTGTCTTGTCACTTTTTTAATGATCTGCATAACTAATTTGAAGCTTTCTTACTCAATAACAAAACGATATTCCCAAATCACAGTCTTACAGATATCCACTGAAATTAGGCAGAGACTTCTTTGATTTTTATATTGGGCATGTTACAGTGTTATAAACAGATCAGGTTATTCAGTATTTTTTTTTTGTACGCATGTGTAAATGTGAAATTTCTTTGGAGTCAATTTGACTGACAGCAGGATGAAATACACAACCATGTCCAGTTACAGAGTTTCTGAGGTTGAAGAACAAAGGAAACATAACCGCCTTTTTTTTTTTTTTTTTTTTTTTTTTTTTTTGTTGGGG
>JBCJKH010043039.1:0-17429 GCA_039877255.1 Loriculus beryllinus
CATAGATACTAACTTACCTCTTGCATGTTTTCTCCATCCTCAGGGAAGACAAAGAGGACAGAGAGAACAAAGACATCTTCATAGATGGAGAACCAAGGCCTATCTGGGGATAGAGCTCTGCCAGCAGTGGGGAAAACACAGGACTCAGCTCTGAGCATCAACCAATTGCAAACGCTAATATTTTATAAGTGTAAGAGATAGGCAGTGACCTTTCCCTTCAGAGTCTAAAATTGTTTCCGGGTTGAGCCTTTTAAAAACAAAAAGGTATATATTTGTCTTAGTGCAATATGTCCAAGCTCTTATCTGCAACCTAGTAATTCACTGGGAGAAGACTTGGTAGAAAAGATTTAAAAGCTTTGCTCACCTTCTATGAGCCTGCACTTACAAATACTCATTTAGGAGCTAAAGGTTCACCTTGACCTAGAATATACAACCATGATAACAAAAGATTAAATACAAGGCTGCTCCAGTGCACTATACCACATACTTCCCCCTTGGATGAGTGTGTTGAATAATGATATGTCAAATCATCCAACTTGCATGACATATTCTTAAAAATTATAGCCGGTTCCCAAATTCACTAACACCTCCTCCAAGCTACAACTGTGCCATCAGCACTTCTCTGGTGATACCCAACTATAGGTATCAGACTTTTCTGGTGTAGTCCTGGGGACAAGATCCCCATGAAGATGCTAGCATTGAATTGCTTCAACCTTTTTGTTTTATTAAGCAGCTGTTACTTCTGCCTGCATGGTTTATTCCAGGAAACCACATTAAGCTGTGGTTAATGTATTCCACCACCATGTGGAACCATGTGGTTAACATATTCCACCACATTATTTCAGCAAACCACATTAAGTTGTGATTTTATTCTGTCAGCACTAGGAGAAGACCTCAGGATGAGGAAGTCAAGTCACAAATCCCACCTGAGGCTTCTTCTGGCTTTGGAGGTCCTGAGTTTCATCTTGGCTGAGGTTGCTGGGACATGAGGAACATTTAGATGTCATGGAGTCCACCTGAGGAAACCCACGATCCTGAGCGTCTACATGGTTGGACTTTATATGCACAGTACCATAACATAAAAATGCTGTCCTGCCTGGCTAAAACACACTACTGCAAAAGATATATGTGTCTCCATGCCAGCTGTTGTCCTTGTAGGAAGGAAGTAAAGGGGTATTTAAACAGCCTCTTCAGGAGTGGGAGTCAAAAATCCCGTTGCTGGCTCTATGTTTAGCTGCTGTTGGAGAACTCACAGAATGATTTTAAAACCTCAGGTTATCCTCACTATCTTCTTACTTCAGCCCAACCTCCTGCCTGTCCTGTTGTCTGTGGCTTAAGCTCTTGGGCAAAGAAAGCTGCCTACAAAACATCAGGGTAAAAATGAAGCAAATCTTGTTCTGCCTCTGCAGAGGCAATTTCAGTTTGACTGGGCCAGGAGATATCAAGGGCTATGTCAGTGTGGATGGCAAAATACCAACACTGGTGGACTTTTTGGTGGAAAAAAGACAGAGGAATTCACATGCCATCACACACCATGTTGAGTAAGACCAGAGTGGTTCAAAATAAGCAAGGATGGAAACTCATGTGTCCTGGGTTCAGCAGTAGCAGTCATTTTTCTCCTTCTTAATAGCTGGTGCAGTGCTGTGTTTTTGACTTTCAGCTTGGGAACAACGCTGATATCACCGATGTTTTCAGTTGTTGCTCAGTGATGTTTACTCTGACCAAGGACTTTCTGAGCCTCATGCTCTGCCAGGGAGGAGGGGAAGCCGGGAGGAAGCAGAGACAGGACACCTGACCCAAACTGGCCAAAGAAGTATTCCATACCACAGCATGTCACGCCCACTATATAAACCAGGGGCAGTTAGCCAGAAGGGCTAGATCACTGCTCAGGTTGGGCTGGGTATCGGTCGGTGGGTGGTGAGTGGTTGTATTCTCTTCCCTTGTTATTTCCCTAATTCTTTATTATTATTGGTAGTAGCAGCAGGTTTTTTGTGTTATACCTTAGTTACTGCACTGTTCTTATCTCAACCCGTGGGAGTTACACTCTTTTGATTCTCCTCTCCACCCCTCCAGGAGTGGGGGGGAGTGAGAGAGTGGATGCATGGTTCTGAGTTACGTCTGGGTTTAAACCATGACATCCATCCGTGGAGGCCTCCTGGACTTCTTGCATATTTCCTTCTTGTTGGGATGCAATGCTGCTGAGCTTGGAGCAAGTGATCCTCGAATTTCTACCAACAGTCTTGGGCCCCCCTGACCTCTAGGGCTTTATCCCATAGAACTTATTGAGCAGGTTCCTAAAGAGGCCAAAGTCTGCTGTGCTGAAGTCCAGGGCAGTGAGATTGCTGCACGCTCTTCTCATTGTCCTGAGGATCTTGAGCTCAACCATCTCATGATTGCTACAGCTACGGCTTTCCTGGAACATCACATTCCCAATCATCCCTTCCCTGTTGGTGAGCACAAGGTCAAGCATGGCACCTTTCCTTGTCAGCTTCAGTATCACTTGCAAGAGAAAGTTGTCTTCTACATAATTGAGGAACCTCCTGGATTGCTTGTGCCAGGCTGTACTGTCCCTCCAACAGGTATCGGGATAGTTGGAGTCTCCCATAAGGGCAAGGATATAGGAATGTGAGGCTGCTCCAAATCTGTCTGTAGACCGCTTTGTCCAGAGTCCTCCTGATCAGGTAGCCTGTAGCAGACACCCATAGTAATGTGCCCCATCACAGTTCTCCCTTTAACCCTATCTCCACAAGCTCTCAGTTGGCCCATCACCCATTCCCAGGCAGAGTTCCATACTCTATAGCTTCTCATTGATGTAAATAGCTACACCCCTTCCTCTTCTGCCCAGTGTGTCTTTCCTAAAGATCCTATAACCTTCCATTCCAACACTATGGTTGTAGGAGCCATACCACCTTGTTTCCATGATGCCAATGATATCATATCCCCATAGATGTACACACATCTCTAATTCCTGTTGTTTATTCCCCATACTATGGGTATTTGTGTAGGGGCATCTGAGCTGAGCTCTGAATAAAGCAGACTCATTAGCTGAAGCAGCTGAAATAGCTCTGTGTCACTCAGCCTTCATTACAGGTGCTGACATCTGATTGGCAGGGTTGGGATGGATCAGTGTCCTCTCCCCCAGCAAATCTAGTTTAAAGCTGCCTTGACCAGCCTGGCAAGTCTCTGTCCAGAGCAGTTATTTTCCTTTTTTGTCAGACTGGCCCCATCGGCATCCAGTAGACCTGGCTTCCCAAAGCGAGTCCTGTGGTCTAAGTAACCAAAACCCTGAGTACAGCACCACCTCTCTAACCATTTGTTAACTTGCCAATCATATTCTGTGGTTCTATATAATAACGAAAATGGTTCTGAGGGGATCAGGGGAGGTATAGGTTCAGTACATCTGATAAGTGTACTGGTAAGCAGGAGGAAATCATAATTAAGAATAGAATTAGCATATGGGTGAATAAAAGTTTTAGTATGTTTCAAGTATCAGCTATGGATATGAGCTAAAGAATCTGTATATATGAGCAGTTGATACCATCTGAAGTGTTTGGTTAGATTTTTCACCAAAGGCTCTTAAAAGAATTTGAGGTGCTGTGGTACGTTGAGAGATTCTTTCACCTGTAAAACGTGGTTACGACGTTCAGTGAAAAGGACAAAAATAAATGACCCATTTTCATACTGAAGGGAGGTCACCAATGGAATCCCATAAGGATCAGAACTGAGGCCTATGCTCAGTTAAATCATTTAGAAGACGAATGAATAATGAGGTGTCAAAGTTTGCAGACACTATAGGGCAATTCAGGATAAGTAAAAATAATCCAGCTGATAAAATGGCATTTCAATTCAATGTAAATAAGTATGTATATGGAAAAAGGGAGTAATTCTGATTTTTACATGCAGACCTGTGGTGCTTAAGATGATAGTTACTACTCAGAGAATAGTAGTTAAAATAGTAGTTAAAATAGATTAATGAAAATGTTAGCTTAATTCTCAGTCACAGAGAGGGAAGTTTTAGGAATCATTACAAATGCAATTGAAAGGAAAAGATCAGAGCAGCACACCAGCAGGGTACAGTTCTGCTGAAATAATGATACAGAGAGTTGAACAGATTTGCAGTTGCTTCTAACTAGAAGTTATCATATTGGTCTAACTAAATAATATCTTTTTCAACATTATGTATAGTTAGGTTCTGAGACAACTTGCTATGGGCTTTTGCAGCAGAAGCTATCGCATGCAAGTGTCTGAAGAAAATATTGGAGGGTAGAATTAGGGTAAGTATATACATCTCTTGACCTATCCTTGTATTTTTGCCATGATATCTTTTAAGGCCCTGTTAATAAACAGATTTTTCTAGATAGATTTTTTTTTTTAATCTTTTTTTGTCTGACCTAGTACAGCAGTTCTTACGAACTTTCTCAGTATGAGAACTTTTTCTGGCCAGAGGCTCTAATTAAAACTCTAATTAAATTCCTCACAGGGAAAGGTAAGAGGGAGGGGAGAAGTAGTATTTTTGACACCTCTCTTCTGATGGTGATAGTATTAATATATGGTTCTCCTCTAGTCCTGCTGACACTGGCAGTCTGACCTTACTTCTGTGTTGTGGTTTAAGCCCAGCCAGTGACTCAGAACCAGGTAGCTGCTCGCTCACTTCCCTCCCTTCCTCCCCTCACTCCCAGAGGAATGGGGAGGAGAACTGGAAGAATGTAACTCCCACAGGTTGAGATAAGAACAGTCCAGTAACTAAGGTATAACATAAACCACTTGGTCAGAGTAAACATTACTGAGCAGCAGCTAAAAACATCGGTGTTATCAGTGCTGTTCCCAGGCCGAAAGTCAAAACCAGAGCACTGCACCAGCTACTAAGAAGGAGAAAAATGACTGCTACTGCTGATCCCAGGGTATTCTGATATTCCTTTTGTCATACAGCTATATGTAGATGTGAAGTGGTTCTATTTTCTTTCCTGTTAACATGATAAGCCTATTCTCCTACCGCAGCACTACACTTCCAGCATGCCTAGTGCTTCTTCCTCAGCTCCCTCTATGAGACGTAACAAACTGAAGGGAAACTGCAGTTACCTGCTGGAAACACAGGTTTGCTTCCAGCTTTGCTGTGGAGCAGGAGATTAGGTTTGAAGTTATACTTACTTAGAAGCCTATCTAATTATGTAAATCAGCCTATGTATAAATGCTATTCCCCCTCCTCTCTTCTAATTGTTTCAAATTAGAGCAGTATAACCAAGCTGGTGACTAAAATATTAGTGACCTGAATGGGAAACTGAACTACAGGAACTTAACTGTATCTGCTCCTGAACTGAAGAAGGAAGTTGTTCTGTGCCCTGGCTCATTAGCTTTCCAAGGAGACAGCATGTGCAATGTTAAGGTTGTTTGGGGCTTGCTAGGGAACAGTTTTTCTGTTAAATAATATTAAGTCATAGACATGCCTTGCAGTGAAAATTGGAAAGATACTGATGATCCTTGGTTCTAGTGACATGTGTTGGTATTGAACTGATTCCTGTAGAAATTTGTATAGAGTAAGGGAGACTCCTCATTTTTATGCTTCAAAGTAAATTGTCAGCTGCAAATTTAAACACAAAATTGTAGGAGGTCTTTTAAAAATCAAAAAAAGAAACCATAGGACAACCTTAAGATAAATACTAAATCTTTCATTGTGATTGTGATACTGTGAGAAAGCAGTATCGGAAGTGGGAGGTCACATATGATATGCTTACAGAATTTGTTTTCTAGTCACTAAAGTCTGTGCCCTGTCATGCTCTTCTGCTGTTGTTCAGCTAGACAGGGCAAGTTATTGTATGCTTAGATTACACTTCATTGTCTAGATTTGAGACACCACTGCATAATCATGTATGTTTAGTGTCATAAAGACGTGCTGGGAGTAATACTAAAGTACAGAGTGAAGGTTTGTGTTTTCAACCAGTTAGGACTTCACCATATACTGAAAACCCTTCACAGTCCTTTCTTACTTCTGTGGGGACAAATTCCTATGCTAACTCTGGGTCTTGTCAAAAGCAAATCTAATAAATGTGCAGTAGGCTATTGGTAAAAGATTTTAAGTTTCTGGATTAGTTCTGTAACACAAAAAAAGCTGCAATTATTTAAAAATTAATTTTATATTTGTACATTTATACTAACTTGCAGATTGTGACCAGTTGTTTGAAAAGTACCCTGTGGTGTATCTAAACCATACTTTGTTTACAAAAGAAGTAACACTTCTGTTGCAGAATGTTAAAAGTGAGCTTTGAGAACCTTCCAATGAAGAGAAATTGTGTGTGCACCAGGGAATTTGATTTTGAAAATATTAATATCTCTTGTTGTGGGTTTATCCTGGTAGGCAGCTAAGCACCATGCGACTGTTGCTCACTCACTCCCCCTCAGTGGGGTGGGGAGGAGAATCAGAAGGGTAAAAGTGAAAAAAAACCTCATGGGTTCAGATTAAGACAGTTTAATAGGTAAAGAAAAAGCCATACAGAGCAAAACAAAATAAGGACTTAATTGACTACTTCCAATCAGCAGGCAGATGTTTAGCCATTTTGAGGGAAGCAGAGCTTTATAATGCCTAACAACTACTTGAGGAGACAAACACTATAACTCAGAGCGTGTATCTCCCTTCTTCCTCCTTTCTGCCAACTTTTATTGCTGAGCATGATGCTATATGGTTTGGGATTTGCCTTTGGTCAACTGGGGTTAGCTGTCCCAGCTGTGTCTCCTCTCAGGTTTTTGTGCACACCCAGCCCACTTGTTGGTGGGGTGAGGGTGAGAATCAGAAAAGGCCTTGGCTCTGTGTAAGTGCTACTTAGCAATAACTAAAATACCCCTGAATTATAAGCACTGTTTCCAGTACAAAGCCAAACACACAGCTCTATATCAGATGCTGTGAAGAAAAGTAACTCTGCTTTAGCTAAACCCAGTACATCTGGCTTTCACAAAATGTGATGTAAAGTTGTTGTAAAGATTAACTCCCTCTCCACCCCTGTTGTGGTTTACGCCCAGCCAGCAGAACCATGCAGCCGCTCTCTCACTCCCTCCACATCTGGAGGGATAGGGAGAAGAATCGAAAGAATGTAACTCCCATGGGTTGAGATAAGAACAGTTCAGTAACTAAGGTATAACACAAATAACACTACTGCTACCACCAATAATAATAATGATAAGGGAAATAACAATGGAAGAGAATACAACTGTTCACCACCCACCGATACAGAGCCCGACCTGAGTGGTGATCTAGCCCTTCCGGGTAACTGCCCCCAGTTTATATAGTGGGCATGACGTGCTGTGGTATGGAATACCTCTTTGGCTAGTTTGGATCAGGTGTCCTGTCTCTGCTTCCTCCCGGCTTCCACTCCTCCCTGACAGAGCATGAGACTCACAAAGTCCTTGGTCAGACTGAACATTACTGAGCAGCGACAAAAACATCGATGTTATCAGCTCTGTTTCCAGGGTGAAAGTCAAAAACACAGAGCTACACCAGCTACTAAGAAGGAGGAAATTGAATGCTACTGCTGAACCCAGGACACACAAAAAATCCAAAAGAGAACTGTACCACTAGGAAGAAAATTTGAATCATAGAATCATAGAGTATCAAGTTGCAAGGGACCTCAAGGATCTCCAGGTCCAAACTTTCTAGGCAAGCATGACCTAGATTAGATGTGCCAACACTGTACAGCTTCCACAAGAGACAATCCTCCATAAACTTTGCCAACATGAGTCCTTCCCACAGGCTGCAGTTCTTCATGAACTGCTCTAGTGTGGGTCCCTTTCATGTGTGCAGCCCTTCAGGAACAGACTGCTCCAGTGCGGGTTGCCTACAGGGTCACAACTCCTGCAGCAAACCTGCTCCGGTGTGGGCTCCTCTCTCCATGGGGCCACAGCTTCTGCCAGGACTCTGCTTCCAGCGCAGGCCTCCCACAGGGTCACAGCCTCCTTTAGGCATCCCCCTGCTCCTGTGTGGGGTCCTTTCTGGGCTGCAGGTGGAATTTGCTCCACCATGGACCTCCAGGGTTTGCAGGGGCACAGCTGCCTCACCACGGGCTGCACCATGGGCTGCGGGGGAATCTCTGCTCTGCCCCGCCCCTGGAGCACCTCCTCCCCTCCTGCGCTGACCTGGGTGTCTGCAGGGCTGGTGCTCTCTCATATTCTCACTCTTTTCTCCTGCTGCTCTTGAGCAGCAGTTTTTTCCTCCTTCTTAACTATGTCATCCCAGAATCACCACCACCACTGCTGATGCACTGCTCTGGCCAGCAGCAGGTCTGTCTTGGAGCCAGTTGCCGTTGGCTCTGTCAGACATGAGGGAAGGTTCAGGCAGCTTCTCAGAGAAGCCACCCCTGTAGCTCTCCTTCCTCCAATACAAAAGGGCATCTTATTTTTACCTAGGCCTAATTTGGATACCAGTTTTGACAATGTGGCTCTAGCTATTAGAAAATTACCTAAGAAATATTCAGCTAGGACTGTACACATGTAAGTCCACAATCTGTGAAAGAATGCTACCTTGTAGCAACTGACAGACATACCAATAATTAATAATAACAGTAATAAAAGTAATTACAGTAATAGTAATAATTATAATAATAATAACCTGAAACCTGGAATTAAGAGCTCACAGCATAATTCATCTGCATAGTAATCATCTAAGGATGTAATAGTAAATGCTTTGCTCCAGGGTGGTTTCCATCCTTTCTTAAAAATCTATGCAGTCCTTGTTTCTTCATGCTTTATGGAGGGACTCTATTCACATAATATTATATATGGTTCTTGGCAGGTAGTTTTGATTAGCAAAGATCTCAATTTTCTTGAGGCTTTAGGTAAGATAAAGTTTCCGCGAGGCTTAAAAATGGCATCAGAAGGCTGGAGCAGCAGGTTTACTGCTTACAGAAAAAGTGTATCTCAACACTAAAGAAATTCTGTAAAAAATATAATAAAAAAAGCTTATAAAAAGAATACATTATTTTTGCACATTGTTTATATCTTTAATTAGAGAAATCTTCAGCCAAATATTTTTTGTTGGTAGATAAATTAGTAATGCTAACTCTCTTAAATTCACATAAAGTTTTTGTTTTTGTTTGGTGTGTTCCATGTTCCATACCCCCAGTTTGTTACTTTTGCTAGTTATGATAAAAGAGACACTGGGACTTACATTTACTGAATATTCCCTGGCTGAAAGGAAATAGTTACACCACTGAGTTTTGTTGTTTGGCAGTCGAATTACATTGAATTATTGCATGCTAAGATATTTTGTTTGGTCTCACTTTTAGTTCTTTGTATTATTGCCACTCTTTCATTAGCACCAAATAGTTTAATATTTTCATTGCTCACTGAGTTACAGGCCACTTTGTTGTATTAATAAAACCAAAACTTAGAATCCAGATATACAATTTGGTTTAATTATTTTATATGAATCTGCCTTTTACCTACCTATTTTACTTCTGCATTTTTCATTTACCTAATTCTTTAAACCCCAAAAATAGAATCATAAAAAAACCAAACAAACCTCTCATTTTTTTTTGTAAGTGAAACCCTAAGTTAGAGAAAAAACACAATACTTGCTTCACTGCAGCATGTTTATTGTCTAGATGCGTAATAATGTGCGACCTCTTTCCATGACCACAAGTTCACCAATATTCATGCTGTCATGTCTTAACAATGTGAGTGAACGAACTGCATGGTTGGGTTTAAACCACGACACTATATATCTACATCTAAATCTATATCTATATATTCTGTATCTATGTCATCTATATCTATATCTAGATTCTAAAATAAAATGATTCATTCACTCTGTCTCTGCTCCTGAAATTAGATCTTCCCCAAGATCAGTTATCTAGAAGACCTGATGCCAGAACCACTTAGAAACCATGCATAATACTGTAGGTGACCATACCTCTAAAAAATTAGAGATCACAGATATTGCCAAAAGTTTATATAATAACATATCTTGTTGATACACGGACCACAATAAGCCAAAAGTTACAATCTCCCTGCAACAATTTTCTTCCTTTTGGTTGGAAAAAGGATGTGTATTGAGGGACTTTTTCTGGAAGCCTT
Organism: Loriculus beryllinus; assembly: GCA_039877255.1. Lineage (NCBI taxonomy): Eukaryota > Metazoa > Chordata > Aves > Psittaciformes > Psittacidae > Loriculus > Loriculus beryllinus. The sequence continues at coordinate 10,060 of JBCJKH010043039.1, forward strand.
GCCAATGCTCAATAAAGAGTGCAAGGCTCTTGGAAGTGAAAAAGAGATTCTGACCTGGAGCCATGTGACCCAGAGACTAAATTCTGGATTCTATTCTAGAAGTCAGCATGCCTGAAGGTTGGGTTAAGGTAGCTAAAATCCTTTATTTAGTATAAAAATTGACAATCCTATAATTTAATTCTTTATGTGTATATGTATAAAATATTTTTTTTTACCAAATTAGCAGAATATAAAAAATGTGTGCCTTTAATTGACTGCGTAAATTAAATTATAATTAATTGGCTGACTATCATAGACCTTTACAGCAAGTATATGCGAGAGAGGTGGCGAAGTTTTCTAGAGTAAAATGGGCATGCTATTTCTGCGTGTTTGTTCACTCCTGGAGTGATTAATGTAAAAATATTCCACAAATCTTGCTTTTAAAGAAATACCATCAGTTAAGGATCTTATAAACTGTTTTGGCAAGTCTCCTCTCATTCAAGAATATAATTTTTCCTTGCAATCTCTAGCAAAGACTAACACAGCTGAGAAGTGGAGTTCACAACTAATTCACAGAATATTGCTCTGATGTAAATTTAAGAGTATTTATGCTACATTTAATAGAAAATCAAAGCAGTACACCTGTTATGTTTGAGCGCACCCATAAATAGAATTCTGTTCTAGCAGAACTAATTGGTACAAATGTTGGCTTGTTAGAAAAGCTGGTATAACATATTCTTAAGCACCAAGGATTATGGAACTCAAGCATAAGAAATCATAAGCAGCATCCAGAAAAAAAAAAAATCTAACCAAATTTATTTTGCCTTGTATTTTCCTTCAAGATATGATCACTGAATAAGATGCTGTCTAAATGGTCTTAACTACTTTTTTTACATTTTTGCACATCTATTTCTGTCTTTCCAGGTTGGTCACTTGGTGAAATTCCCTTATCTCTACTGAAATTCTCAAATCTTTATACCATGAGGGTAGAGAAATATGTGTCCAAGACCCCAATAACCAGCTTTCTTCTGCTACATAGATTAACCATTAAGAAACTTAAAAGAATATTTTGTTGTCATAAATCCTGTCTTTCTTCAGACCTTGCAGGTATCATGTTACCCTGTAGTATATTTCTACATATCTAAAAGATAGAGAGATGTAGTTTAAAAATAATAAGGATAAGACAAATGTTGATAAACTGCTTCTAATGTTCGTATGCTTGACAGTTAGGGATTTTCTGTTAAACGGTGTGTGATACTGATTGCTCCCTTGTCTCTGTAAAAATAAACCTGAATAAACTAATTATCCATAAAATTGACATAGATAAAGCCAAGATAATGTTGCAAAATATGAATCCTAATCCTACTAAATTTGACTCATATCTGATTTAGGGCTATAGAAGATATACAAATTCTGGGGATAACGAGCAAACAATTTTTCATAATTTTTAAAACATTATGTTATGGTTTAGTCCTCTCTCCTGTTATTAGGAACTCTATTTGCATTTACTTACTTTTTCGTTTTTCTACGGCTTTGAACAAGCAAAGCTCTTAGTCATGACTTCTAAGTTATAAAAGTAGCACAAAATCACGCTTTCCAAGTTATTTCTAAATTAATGTATGTTTATAAATAGATGGGCATGTGTTTCAAAACTCAATTTGAAATGTTTTTATTTGTGAGCTTGGGAAGGCATTTATTTTCTTTCTAAATATTAAAGAAGAAATATTTTTTTAAAATGTTGTAAAGTCACTATACTTATTTATTATTTAGGACAGGATGTGGTTCGAGACCATCTTAAGAACCTGAACATACGCAAGTCCATGGGACCTGATGAAATCCGTTTGCAGGTCCTGAAGGAGCTGGCAAATGAAGTTGCTAAGCCACTCTCCATCATATTTGAAAAATCAAGGCAGCCAGGTGAAGTTCCCAATGACTGGAAAAAAGGAAATATAACCCCCATTTTCAAGAAGGTAAAAATTGGTAACCCAGGGAACTACAGACCAGTCAGTTTCACCTCTGGTCCTTTCCAACCTCAGCTAGTCTATGATTCTATGATCCTTCTTTAGTAACTTCTTAAAGACTATGAGTTCAAGTAGTATATGCACACAATCTGAAGAAATGCCAGTTCGTTATCGTCATTGATATCAGCCCATTATATCTAAATTAATAATTTTTAATAGCTTTAAAAAATATAATTATATGGCTATTGCTAGATATGAAACTTATTAATGGCTTTATTAGTGATAAATTAGTGAATTATCTGTCTCTTCTATGTATGAATAAAAGGTGTAATTTAGGCCAGTAATAAAATATTAATACATTTATATTATTAAGCTGTTCCTATAAATTTATAAGTTGTAGAACAAAACGGTTCACTCTTGTAACAAAGAAAAAGAAATGCATGACATAGTTACAAATAAACACAGGTAAATTAGGAGCATTTTTTGTCTGGATACAAGCAGAATGTTAAAAAAATTACATATTCCTTTAACATCTCACTTTCCTTCATCCACTTGCACAGTTCTTCAACAGATTCCATTGTTTTCTATATTTAGATAGAAAGAACAATATAGCTATTGATAATATGGACACACAATACCAGTGTATATTGCTTTATTAGCACAATCAAAATTGCTTTCTAGAAAATACCTGGAGGGGAGAGATTTAAGATGGTTAATTATCTATCATTTTTCATGCATAATAGAACAGCAAACAGATTCATTCACGGAACATATATAGTATGAATTCCACGTGAATTTGTAATGATTCATTAGCTAAATTATCTCTTGAATATGAACAGAAAAGTGAACTCAGGACATTGCTGCTGCAAAGATTGTTATGAGAATAAATGACCACAAAAAAATGAACATGATTTCAGAACCATTAATTTAGGTGATTCAAATCAAAATGTACTCACCCTTGAAATGTATTTCAGACTCCACTTTCTTCTAAACTATAAGACAGAGAATAGTGATGCCTTGAATGCTGGAAGAGAAGTAATGAACAGACATTATTCTTTTGATTATACATAGAGGTTTCTAAAAATATATCACATGTTCAAAGTCATTCTTGTTGTTTCAATGCACATATTATATAAAGGCGCTCTTTAGTGTGGCTTCCCTACTTTCCCTTCAGTGTACATTCTTGCTGACATGCCAGAATAATCACATGAGCACATATGAAATACACATGGACACCAATGATGTTTTCCCACCCTGGTCTCTAGTAAAAAAATAAAAAAATCCCCAAGCAGAAAATGTTCCAAATGTTAAACCTCTTTATAAAAGCCCAATACTTTTACCTCTAAAAAACTCACCTCTAGTGATGAAACTTACTATACTGTAAGAACAGATTCCAATTGTCTCTCTGGCTTTTCAAAGTTTGCACTGCTCCTGAGCTATGGGCAAAGAATCCTCAAGTGGGAAATTCTTTAAAGGGGTTTAAAGTTTTTACTTGAATTGCAGAAACAAGAATGACTTACCAGGAAAGAACTCATTCTCTTTAGTATTGTACAAAAGAAAGAAAAAAAAAAAACACCACAAAACAAAACAAAACAGTGAACCTCCAAACAAAGAAAAAGAAAAAAGGGAAGGAAAAAACAAAACAAAGACAAACCAATCCCAACCAACCAATCAAAGCCAAACCAAAATAAACAGGCTGGAAGCACACATTGCCAGCTCATGTTGAGCTTCTCATCAACCAAGATTCCCAATGTTCACTTGGCCTTATTGAGCTTCCTGAGGTTTGCACAGACCCTATATAGCAAGGCATAGCTCACAAAGGCCTCACGAAGTTCAGAGGAGACAACTGAAAGTCCTGAACTTTGGTTTGAATAACCCACGCAAAGCAGCTTAACATATAAGGAATTGGGGATCCTGGTGGATACAAAGTTGAATCACAGTTCTTCAGTAGGTTAAAGCTGTTTCTTTTCCAAAATACTGTGAATATTCTAGAGTAACTCCTGTTTTTGCAGTATCCTTCAGACTGACAACTGAAATACCTTTTCATCAAATTATGAAGACAGAATCTGTCTTACTGTACCATGACTTAGGGACTTTTCACTTGGCTACTTATCCAATATATGTAATCTAACAAATGTCATATCCTTTTTGTGGCTCTTGCCTGAGATGTTTGTTTATATGTTTGCTTATTTTTCAGTAAAGAGCTGCTTCTTTTTTTTTGCTCTTATGTAATTCCCAGGGAATTATTTTTAGTGAATAGTTTCTGAAAATATTATAAAGGTTATGAAGCAAAAAGTTGTTTTTCCAGTAATTTTCTCTGTGTTGTGAAGTACTGATAAACTAAGGTTTTGTTATCAGAATTTAAGTCTTTAATTGTGCACTTGTGAATTGTATATACACATGCATATAAATACACAAATGATAATAATGCTGGCATGACCACTTGTTGACAAATCTGACAGATTATGACAATAATAATAGCATGCTATCAAAATCACTTTGAAACAGTTATCTCCTTCTCTGTCAAGATACCTCTTCTTCTATAAGTTACCTATGGTTAAAAGGTAGGAAAAATATATCTGCAACTGACTCATAATTAATTAATAATTGCCAAGTAACAGAAAGTAAAGGGCAGAATAAAAGAATCCTATGCAATGGATCATGACTAAGCAAATCTACCTGGTCTTCAATGGGTTATTTGTTACGGTACTAGACAGGAAGTTAAAATGCAAGAGTTATGGACACTACTTACAAATCATGACAACAGCTTTTTGCAGGTATTGCAACAAAATACAATCAGTGGGAGAAAGTAGGTAATGATGTACTTATCAGACTTCATTGTTGGGACTGAACTCATTCAAGCTTTTAATTGACAAATTAAATACATACATATATATATATAAGGAAAGCAAGAAAGAGAAAAAAGAAAAAAGAAGAAAGAAAAAAGGGAAGAGAAAAAATTAAAATGAAAAAAAAGTGAGCTAATAATGAGAAATTTGAATTATCAGCACAAAGAACTGAAATATTATGCAAGAAGAACTGCACAGTGTTGTATATATACACAGCAGACATATAAAAATACTACAGTATAAAATAGAAGATCACATATTTAGTAAGGACAAACTAAATACACTGGTAATGAATATGTTTCCTTACTAAGGAAAACAAAGAATGTGTAAACCCGGCAATCTCATGTGCCTGACTCTGTATGATGGCTTTTAGATGTCAGCTGAAAACACTAGCCATGTTAGTTAATCTAGTAATGTACTGGAGAGTGAGTGGAGCAGATACCAAACCATGCATGTCTACAAGATTTAATTGGTATTAAAATGTCATTATTTATTAGTATACTCACGGGAACTTTTTTTCAACAGTCACTTCTTTTAGAAAATTTGGATATGCATTCATCTTACATAAAGAAAATAGACAAACCAGTGAAATATAAAAATTAAATGGTTCATGTTCTGAGCTACAAAAGTGCCACAGGGATATAAAAAGGAGCAGGGTCAGAAAAATTATACTTTCAAATTTACATTCACACTTCTTAAGTGTTCTCCATTTTTTTGTATTTTTCTGCCTTCTTATTGGCTGCATAACAGTCAGTCTTCCTTTGCTTTCAAGTGGAGAAGCTTTCAGCCTTTTATTTTTTCAGTTTCTTTTGTTCTAGATCTGCATCTTTTTTATTAGTAAAGTAATTAAGCAATTTAAAAGTGAAGTATTTACCTCTGAGGTATCTCTGCATAGACAAATAAAGGAAAAAAGTTAAAATGTTCTGAGAAGACAAGGATTAACACTTTGTGAAAGTTTATTTAGATAACACTTTGAAGGATTCATCTTACTTAATTTTGTGATACAAATTAGGAGTCTTGCATAAGCTAATCTCCTTCAACAAGTAATGCTGTCCTAACATTCTTCTCTAATGATTTTTACTACTTAAAAGACAGAATGAATGCTTTTTTGTGTTCAAGTCAGCTTTTGCACTATATGAGGCTCTGGGAAAATTATGTTTATTTAAAAGCATAGCTACGTGGTATTGAGAGAACATAAAATACCCACATTTGTTACTGAGGTTATACTTAATTCTAAAAATACCGGCTGCTCTTGTGCCTGAAAGTGCATCGCTTTCCATTCTTTCAGGATAAAGAGAATTTTTATCTTGTACCTGAAAAACATAATTTCTAATTCCTACTGCTATTTCTTTAATATTGCTGTCGCTTTTTTCTTGGAAAAGAAGAAAGGAACAAAGCAAAGAAACTAGGATCTTTTTTGCTTGTTTCTTTCTTTCTTCCTTTCTTTTTGTTACAGCCTCTTATTGTGAAGCTTTTGTACTATATTAATAAAATCCAACTATCTATGTGTTACATGAAGATTAAAAACAATGCCAGAGAAGGTGGACTGGGAAATGTGGCGTGTGCTTAAACTAGCCTATACTCTCCTCTCTCTACTTACTGTATTGAGCATTTTGAAATCTGACAAGAAAAATTTCTGGGGACTCTGTACCATCTTTTCCTGAAACAAATGTGTTTGAATTAGTCCAAGAGAGATGAAAGTCAGGTAAAAGAGGAGTAGTCTGTCCTTATTTTAAAAAAGGATTAAAAAAAAAAAATAATATGAACCCTGATCGCCCATTCTTAAGCAGCTGAAGATGTTAAATTTAGATGAGAATTCTGAGTGACCGATCCTGAAATAGCAAAGATTGTAACCTATATCCTTCTCTCACATATCTACATTCAGAGAGAGAGAAAGGGATTTTAGCTATTTTGAAATCTAATACCAGTTTTCTCTCTCCATTCACAATGTTTGTCCTTCTTGTGCACTTATGCAATCCCAGGCACTGCAAGGACACCTTGTGCCCCAGGAACCCATATCCACTCTGGGATGTAAGACATGAGAATGTACCCATTAATATAACATATTAAAAACTTTATCAAGGGACATGGTATTAGTTCAGTGAGTTAAAAGTCTTTATCAAGGTCATATGCTAGCTTTTATTTTCCTCTTTTCCCCCAGCGTCATAATTAAAAATGTAAATTAGATGTAAAAATTTAAAATTCATTCTAGTGGGGTTACTGTTACTGTATACATTGGTTTTATATGTGAGCTTATAACCATGCAATATTATTTTTCTTTTGCATTTGTGCTAATAGCAGCTGCTGCTTATGCTGTAAAAATGTGCCCTGTTAAATACTGTACACCTAAGTGAATACTTTGTGTATGAATATGTTTAGTAAGAGATATGAATATGCATGCACATTAAAATTAAATCTCAAGGAAATAAGGTTTCATTTGAAAAATGAAAAGCCCCAAACTCCAGCTCAAATATTATATTAATCATTGTAAATATTTTCAGAAACTGTTTTGAGTTTAATTAACTGAAAATGACATGTTTTGATTTGGCTTAATGCTCCGAGATAGTTTGATCTGGATCCA
>JBCJKH010043042.1:0-28659 GCA_039877255.1 Loriculus beryllinus
AGCTCCCCACGGTGCTGGTGGCACGAGCCTTCTGCTTGAAGTCCAGCGCCAGGCTCCTCCGAAAATGCGCTTTCTTGATCTCTGCCTGCACCTGAGGGAGAGACCAGAGGTGGCCGCTGATGTCCCGTCCCTTCCCCAAGGAATTCCCCCATTCCAAATCCCAGCCTGGTTTGAGCTGGAAGGGACCTTAAAGGCCACCCAGCTCCAACCCCCTGCCATGGGCAGGGACACCTTCCACTAGAGCAGAGTGCTCCTTCGGGGAGCCTAAGATCTAATCCTACTGAGAGGGATGGATCCAAGCTTTTTCCCAGCGTGGGGGCTCTGGATTGACTTCCCCAGCCCCTAAGAGGCTGCACCAGGGAGCTCCCGCTTCCAACTTACCTCCCCATTGCAAAAGCAGTAGATAAAAGCCACAAAGAAACCCTGCCAAGAGAGACAGAGGTGAGGTTTGAGCTGAGCCACCCCACGTGTGCCTCCCTGCTCCTGGGATGAGCATTGCTGGGTGCTGGGAATACCTGAGAGGAGTTAAAGAGCATCTCGTAATGCATCTGGATCTGCCACAGGACCCCGGAGACTTCGGTGTAGGGCATGGCCATGAACACCACGTAATGGACTCCGAAAAGCGGCATCAGCACCAGCGTGGACCTGAGCAGCTTCCTGAGAGGAGAAATGCTCTGAGAATCAGCCCGAGAGGCAGCGGCGGAGCCACAGCAGGGCCGGGGCAGGGGTTGTGCTTCCAGCCCTTGCCTGTACGGCTGCCGGGGGTCCAGCTTCCCCGCGTGCGTCTCCCAGAGCTTGGAGGCCAGAACCCGGATGATGTTGAGGAAGAGGAAGAAGTTCACCTGCCAACAACCCCCACTGTGGTTCTGTTGCCCACAGCCAGCGTGGGCCCTGCCCCAGCAACCCCTCCACATGGGGAGAGGCAGCTGTGGGTGATCTGCAGGCAGGGACATGGAGGTGATGCTGTGGGCAGGGTGGGAAGGGACCAGTGTCCCTGCATCCCTCTGCGTCGCCGCGTGCCGGAGGGGATGCAGGCACAACCTCAGGGACCACAAGCGAACAGCTCTGGGTCTCAATCCAGCCCCATTCCCAAAAGGGATTGGGGGATTCAACCATGGGATTCTTACCACAATGGCAGCCAAGATGGGGACCTGATAAATCCACTTCATGTTCCCTGCACTGAGGTCCCAGCACCTGGAGATACCCATAAAGAAACACCCTGAAGGAACCTGGCCAGGAACATTGCCAGCTGATGGCTCTCTCTACCCCGTAACCAACATCCCCATCCTCCCCTCACTCCCTTTGTGTAAGTCTTGACCCAGGAGCAGCCACGCTACAGCCATTCACAACCATTGTTACTCTGGATCCCTGTCAGTTTGATGGACAAGCCTGACACTGTGCTCACTCCTCTTGTTCTTCATGCTCAGTTCATTCTGCTGGCATTTGCCACCATCCTTCCCCTCCCCAAAGAGCTGTTGGAGGTGGACCCACGTACTGTGTATCAGCCAGGGAGGCCCTGACACTGGCCCAGATGGACACGAACACAGCAGGGAGACCTGGAGGGGCAGGAAGCACGGTGAGGAGCAGTGATGAAGCATCACCTTTGCAGACCAGCACAAGTCTGGTCTGCATCCCGCTGCCCTGCCTTGGGGCCACAGCTGATGCCACAGCTCCCAGCTGCTCGCAGCACTGGGGTCCATGCTTACCCCAGCCGATGATGATGAGGACCCACAGGTAGCTCTTGTTGGAGAGGAAGGCCATGAAGATCAGGCTATGCAGGTAGAGCCCTTCCACCAGGATCCAGTAGTGGTTGGTGGCCAGAAAATAGAGGAAGAGAGTCACTGCCACCTTGCAGCCCACCTGTGGACACCGAGTCAGGGTAGTGCCCATATCAGGCTGTGTCCTGAGAGCAAAACCCGGCCAGCAAACTCCAGGCTGTGCCCCATCTCCCCTGGGATATTGCAGCATTCCAACACCGTGGCTTTCCTATAGTAAAGGTGCTTCCCACACAAGGTCACACTGATGTCCTTTACCTGCTGTGGCACCAGGGTGGGCAGAGCTGCAGGTTGCCCTTCATCCCTCCCTGGAGCAGCGCAGCCCCAAGCTGGGAGCATCCCAACCACATCCCCTTGCAGCAGGGCTCTTCCATCCCCTTTCCCCCTGATCCTGCCTCCACACTTGCCAGGTGGCTCCGATGTCCTGGTGAAGGACCCATTTCTGCCCTGAAGTCCTCCTCCCGCATCTTCTCCATCTCCGTGGCCAGGGTGCCCGAGTAAAGCACCGTGTCCTTCACGAAGATGCTCACAGCCCGGCAGATGAAGGAGGTGAAGAGGTGGACGTGGATGTAGTTACGTGTGCAGTGCAGGCGCCTATGGAGAAGGGATGTGACACGAGCCCAGCCCCAGCTGCCCAACAAGGTCGTTGCATGTGGGACACGGTGAGCTCCAAGGTGTCAGCCCTCCCATGGGCACAGAAAACAGACCTGGAGGCAAGTGGGGCATCCACAACCTCAGCAGCAGGGTGGGACCGGTTGTACTGGGGGTGTTTAGGGCTGGGGTCTGGGGTTGGTTCCTGTTCCCATCAGAGGGTTGTGTGTGCAGGTGATGGGGAGAGAAGGGTTCTCTCTCATGGGGATGAGATTTTGGCTTCTCCTTACTTGAAGTATGAGAGGATGCAGACAGCAACAATGAGGGAGGTCAGGGAGATGGAGTAGCCGATGGTGTACATCAAGTGCAGGCGGTCAAACACCTCCTGGAATCACAGAACCATGGAATGGTTTGGGGTGGAAGGGACCTTAAAGCTCATCCCGTTCCACGGGCAGGGACACCTCACACTAGAGGAGCTTGCTCCAAGCCCCATCCCACCTGGCCTTGAACACTCCCAAGCCCTATTCCCAGGGAGCAAAGTCACCTTCTCACGGCTCCGGCTCTCGGAGGAAAAGAGCAGAGCGCACTCGGTGTAGTTGGCCCAGGTCTTGTTGATGCTGAGAGCCATGGCCCAGGTCCCCGAGGAGCTGCAGTACCGATAGGCACGACCTGGGAAGGGCGATGGGTGCTGCGGCAGCAGAAGGACCCGAGGGAAGCACAGGGACATCCCTGCTGCTGGGGGTCACCAAGGGTCTCTCCCCACTCAGGTCCAAGCTCTTACCTTGATGGTTGAAGTCATAGATGTAGTCGGGGCAGGGCACTGACACCTCCTGGCTGGGGGAGCCCTTTGGCCAGCAGATGATCCCATCCCACTCTGGAAGGCAGCTGGGGTCTGGTCAAAGAGCAGGGGGATGGCTCCCATCTCCAAACAGGGACACAGCTTCCTCCAGCTTCCCCAAGGGAAACGCGCTGCCAGCATCACCCCAGCCTGCAGGGCTTGGAGCAAGCTGCTCTAGTTCAAGGTATCCCTGCCCATGGCAGGGGTTGGAGCTGGAGGAGCTTTAAGGTGCCTCCAACCCAAACCAGGCTGGGAATCTGTGAGCAGCACCCAATTGCACCCAGGGTGCCAGGATCTCCACAAACCCTCAAGCTCCATCCTCTCCCATCTGAGGGAATAGCATTCCCCATGGCGTATGCTGGGCCTGGCTGACCCATGCGCAGGGATGGACACTACCTTGGATCACCTCCAGCTGGGCTTTTATGTCCCTCTGACATCTCTCCTTAGCTTCCACCAGGAGGGAGATCTGCTCTTCTTTTGTGAGAACATCATCGGGGTCCACCTGCCAGGACAAGGCTGACGTGAGGGCACCTCCAGCAGCCTGGCAAGAGGCTCCAGGGATGCTACAGGAACTTCATTGCCTGACGTGGGGCTGATGCTTTGCTGGTCTTTGCTGCTCTCAGCCACTGACTCACAGCATCGAGCAGGCCCATCCTTGGGGTAACAAATGAGGCAAAGACAGGCAGGGAAGCCAGGACACGTGGAACATGGATGTGCCGGCAGGCAAAGCTGATGGATGCTCTCCCAACCCTCCCGTGCTTGTGTGGCTTTGAGTAGGCTCAAACACGATGATGGGGAACAGAAAAGCCTCGTGTTTGTGTTCTTCCCTCTTGCAAGGCTGAGGCTGACCATGAGCCCATGGTCCGCTGAGAAACACATGGACATGGGTGGTGTGTTGGGCTTCCAGCCCCATCGGTGGAGTGGGCAAGATGTCCCCATTGCCCCCATGGAGCCCTTCAGAGCCAGGGCTGCAGCTTTGGAAGCATAGAGGAGTCGGGATGCAACGCATTCACGTTGGCTCCTGGACTGCTAACGGCCAAATCCTGCCCCAGAGAGGAGACCCTGAGCTCCCATCCATGCTCTTCAAGGCAGCATCTGTTGCTGGTGGGGGGCATGGAGCAGGACTGGGGATCCTGGGGGTCCATCAGCAGGAGTTGACTATAAATCACCTCCTCCTTCTGTTCCCTCAGTGCCTCTGAGGCAGAGAACCCGGCCCTGGATGCATCCAAGCAATGGGAAAACCACCCCGTTGTGGTGTCTCCATGGCTGTGGAAGCTTTTAGCGGGAGCAGAGATGCTCTCCCTCCCCTCCTGCCCAGCAGATCTGGGGGGTGGGATGTGCAGCCGGGGCAGGATGCACAATCAGCAGGGGTTCAAGCCAGGAGAGGGTGAGAGGAGCCCGCAGGACCATGCAGACTTACCAGAGCCCACGCAGAGCTGAGCAGGCAGCAGCAGAGAAGTGCTGTGATAGCTTCCTTGGTCTCCATGGTCCCACCGTGTCACTGGGATGGACCTCAGGGATGTTGAGCTGGAGAAGCGCTGCCAGCCCCAGGCTGTGGGGCAGCAGGACAGAGCATCTTCTGGGGCACCTTCCCCACTGTTGTCCCCCTTAGGGTCCTGGCAGTGCTATAGGGATCTATCCGCTCACAGGCTCACCAGGTGAAGGGGGTTCTCCCCCCATCATCCTTGCTCCTATTCACTCTCCATCTCCCGCCTGCTTTAAGCAGCTCCCGGAGGGTGTGCAAACAATTCCCACTCGGATGGGGATGGCAGAGGTTTATTGGCTCAGCCCTAGGTGCTAAAATCCTCTCCATTCAAGGCAGATTCCTCTTCTCCTGTCAGAAACTCCTCTCGCTGCCTGCTCCTCATTTCTCAGCTGTCACAGCATCCCCTCGCTGCCTCTGAGCTGCTCGGTCCCCTCCTGCCCCACACTGGTCCCAAGGAGCTGGAGGACAGTGGGGACAGCCCCAGTGATGTGGTTGGAGGCAGGGGGGCAGTGGGTGCAAGCACGTGAGCATCACCTCGGCACTGATGCTCCTGAGGTGGGATGTCTTTCAGGCAGATGCCAGCTTAACCCTTTGCCTTCTCTAGGGGTTGGGGTGTGCTTTGGGGATCAGACCTGCTCCCCACCAGGACAAGCACCCTCCTGCCTTTGTGTGTTTGCTTTGCAGAAGGCTCTCACTGTACAACAGCTTTAACCTCCATGGATGAGGCTAAATGGGCACCATAGGCAGGAGCAGGCAGGAGCAGGCAGACGGACAGTCCTGACAGCAGAGTTCCCACCTTGATGGGTGTCACACACAGCCCATGGATGGGATGAGCCAAACCAGCAGGTCCTTGGGCACCAGCTCAGGGCTGCTCTCATTGCAGCTGACAACATCCCCATAAGAGCAGTCGCTTGGCACCTGCATCCCCTCGGGAACACCCCAGGGCTGTCCCAGGCCTTTCAGGATCATTCTGATGCCACCCTTCTGGGTGGCTTTTGGGATCATTTAGGGCCACAAGGATGCTCAGGGGCTGGAGCAGCTCCCATATGGAGCCAGGCTGAGAAAGCTGGGGCTGTTCAGGCTGGAGAAGAGAAGCTGCGTGGAGACTTCTGGACTGTCTGAAGGGGGCTACAAGGATGCTGGTGAGGGACTCTTCATCAGGGACTGTAGCGATAGGACAAGGGGTGATGGGCTCCTGTGGCGAGGGAAGGTGTTATCAGCTGGATGAGAGAGCAAAGCAAATCCCAATGACAGTGCTCAGGAGGTGCTGTGCTCCCTCTGGATAAGTTAGACAGGAGAACAAGCCTCTTGGTGGCTTTCCCTGCAACAGCAGTAAACCAAGGAGGGATTAGGGGCATCCCCAGCAGCTGCCTACCTCCTCATCCAGGTTTAGCAACTGCCATGGACCTTGGTGGATGCTGACACCAGCCCTGCATTGCTCTGCTCATTGAGATGCTGCACAGGCACGAAGGGCAAGAGATGGGAGAAGCATCTGAGTTGCAGGATTAATGTAAAGGCTCTTCTAGGTTCTGATTCCTGACCCTGATGCTGAGGGTAAAGTGAGGTTGTTCTTTACTCGGGATGGACGGACGCTGGCTGAGGGGGAGGCAGCAGAACTCAGGAGCAATTTGATTCCCAGAACCTGACCCAGGATCCGAGTTTGCCGTTAGCAAAACACGTTGGGTTTTTTCTTGCTAAATGACTTGTTTTATTATAGAGCGCTCTGGAAAGCAATCACTGCAAATGACTCCCATCCAGCCCCAAACCCACGCGAGCAACCCTCAGGTGATGGCAGACAGCAGTTTGCTGCTGCTCCCTCCTCCTCAGAGACCCCCATGACCCGGTTCGTGATGGCTCGAGCAGTTCCCTTCACTCCCAGCCCTGCAGCAGCTCCAAAAGAGCAGGATTAGACCCATCTGGTCATGCCAAGCCTGAGCCGCTGCGATAAACATGACCTGAACCAGCCTGACTCAACCACCTGAAAATACAAATCTAAATGCATTTTTCTATATCCATCTGTAAACTCTATTTAAATACATACATCGATGAAGTGTGTGTGTGTATATTTACGTAAGGAACGGCTCAGGCTCCAGCCAGCACCGGGACCTCGCAGCTCTCGCCCGGGGACCAGCAGCATCTCGCAGGATCCTGGTCCACCCAGTGGCTTGTGACGATCCCTGCAGCCCGATTTAAGCCAGCCCTGGCTGGAGCAATGAGGCTGCGGGTTTAGATGTCTCAGTGTAACACTAAAGCCCTATTTTTGAGGATGCTGAACCCCGATGACCTCTTCTGCATCTTCTGCAGGGCTTCAAGCAGTTGGGAGAGGAGAGTGAGAGCAGGAGCATCTCCCACCGGAGCCTGCCCAGTGCCTGGAGAGGAGCTGAAAGGAGATGGTACAGCCCATGCTGCCCTGCAAGTTTTGGGGTTGCATGGGATAACACAGCTACAGGATGGGCAGAGAAGTGATCCAGAGCATCCCTGAGGAGAAGAACTCGGGCTGATGGTTGATGAGAAACCGAATGGGAGCTGTCAGTGTGCACCTGAGCCCAGAAACCACCCTCGTGCAGGGCTGCATCAAAAGGAGCGTGAGCAGCAGGTTGGACCTGCATGATCCTTTCCAACCCAAACCATTCCATGGTTCTATGGTTCTGTGATGAGAAAAGTCCTGAGCTGATGAATTAAACTCCTGGCTGTACCCTTCATTTGCATTACCCTCCTTAGCTATCCTAGAGGTGAGCACAGCTCCTCGCCCACACCTATTCCGAGGCACAAGCTCATCCCTGGGGAGCAATGGAGATAAACCAGCCCCTGAACACGAGGCCAGGGGATCATGCAAGAGAAGACTGAGCTCCTCTGCAGCAGCCCTTCCTAAACCCCGGTGTCACAAAGGGCTCTGCAACACTTGCCCTTTGAGGCCTGCCTAAAACCAGACTTGCTTTCCCCATGGGTATCACGGCAGCTCCATCAGTCCCGCGTCGCTGCTGCCCTGCCAGGCACCCGGGGCGGCTCGAGTTTAGGCTTTCAGTGCTCATTTAGCGAGCAGCCCCCGTGCAGCCCACCCAGGGCAGGTGCTGGAGGGGGCCATGTCCCCCCTGTTGTGTCTGGGGGGGGACGGGGACTGGCGGCTTGGCCATGCCAGGAGCTGATGACAATGGGCAATTGTCAAGTTGGGGCCCCTCTCGTTTGAGTTTTCTTCCTTTTATAGTAAGTAGCAGTTGCTCCAGCAGCTGGCCTGCCCCTGCGGGGTGAGCACGGGGCTTGTATATAAGGGAAGGAGCAGCCTTTGCCTTTCATCTTGGGTTCAGTGGCTTCGCTGGGCAGCAGCACCCATCCCTGCCCCTTCACACAGCCCCAGCACGATGCCAATCAAGAAACCTGACCTGAAGAAGGAAGCGGCCAAAGCAGCTCCAGCCGCGGAGCACCCCTTTGATCCCAAGAGCGTGAAGGTGAGGGAGGGATGGAGACGTCACTGTCTCCCTTGGTGCCTGGCATCTGCAGGCATGGGCAGTGCCGTGCGCCAGGCTGAGAGCCAGGGCTGCGAGGGGAGGACGAGCACATTGCACTGGAGCAGCGGGCTGGGAGAGAGGTGTTGATGCAGAGAGCTGGGAGGGATGTGCTGATGCAGAGGGCTGGGAGGGATGTGCTGATGCAGAGGGCTGGGAGGGATGTGCTGATGCAGAGGGCTGGGAGGGATGCTCTCCTGGCTGTGGGGATGTTTCAATCTTCCCCCCTGTGTCAGGGTCCCAGCAGCCTCCATCCTGAAGTATTTGGCTGCCTGTGTTGTCTCCTCCACCTGAGAGCATCTTTTAGCCCAGTCAGCACAATGGGAGCTTGGTTTTTCCATGATTCCCCAGGTTTTAGTCACGTATTTAAGCCAGAGGTGTGGCAGGGGAGTTACTTAGAGCGGGCTCAGCATGGAGGGTGTTTAATCACTTGAACTAAGGATCAAGCCTGAAAATAGCATCCTTTCCACCTGACTGTGGAGAGATTATAATGCAAGGGAGAGCCCCTTCATTACCCTGTCTATAACGTAACGCTGATGCCTGGCTCTGTTCTCTTCTCCCGACAGATTGAGTTCACTGCAGAACAGATTGAAGGTAAGTGCAGATTTCACCTTTTCCCAGGGATGCCATTAGGAATGGGGAGCCCTTTTTCCAGGTAGTTTTTCACAGCAGACATAAAGGCCAAGGTCCCACACACCAAACCCCCAGCATCAGGATGGAAAGGAGGTGAGGAAGGGAGGAGGTAGCAGATGGAGATGTGAGCAATCCTGGGAGCCAGCACAGGGATTTAGCTAGGACTGTTGGGAGCAATAAATGGACCCTGGCTCCTTGCTCTGTGCTGGGGGTGCCCCAGTTGCAGGGGATAATCCCTGCTTCAGGCAGGGAAAAGGTATTTTTCCATTCATGGTGAGAGATGGAGCCTGGTTCAAAGTCGGATTCGTGTGGGAGGAGCAGCCTCTGGCGATGCAGGAACTGAGCTGGGATTGGGATTCCTCATCTCTTCATGCCTCTGTACAGAGTAGGGGAGGGACAAGATGTGAGGGCAAATCCTGGTGTGGATACTGGGAGCAGGAGGCACAGGATCCTGCAGGCTGGACCCCAAACCAGCTTTGGAAAGGAGGACAGGGTCAGTGGAAATGTGAACAAGTTAAAATGTGAAGATGTTTGGATTTAACCTGCAACGATGTCCCCCAACATGTGATGTGCTCCCATGGCTCCAGGTGGTCAGGAGGGGACTGAGCACCCTCACAGTGGTGCCTCTTGACCAGGGCCTCACAGTGGGGGTATCCCTCCCTCAATATGCCCTATGGAGGGATCTCATCTGCAGGGATGGAGCCATCGTGAAGGACAAGCAGGATAACAGCAGCACCCTGAGGTGCTGGGTGGGACCATGGACAGGATTACAGGGACATGGACAAGGGGACATGGTCCATGGGATGGTGAGGCTCAGCAGAAGATATAAAGATGCCAAATAGAAAAGGAGCAAATCCAAGGCAAGGAGCAATCCCTGGGGCAGGATTCCCACCAAACACAAGGGGATGCCTGTCTGACCGTGGTATCTCCATCACTCCATGGAGACTGCGATCACCTCATCCCACCCACCAGCAGGAGAAGCAATGGCTCTGCTTTGAGTGACTGGATGCTACAAAAAAGATGGGCCAGAACCTGGAATTCATTGGTGCCACGGACAAGAAACCCACAGCTCAGAGTGCTATGGGAACAAGCTTGGGAATGAATCTCCTGTGTCGTTCCCGTGGTCTGCAAGGCTGGGGTGGACACGGTTGCCCTTCCTCAAACACAGCCAACCCTGTGCTGTGTCTGCCTGGCTGGGGGTGCCAGCAGAGCCACGGGGTGTCATGGGGACCGTGGGGATGCAGCAGGAGGGCACCCATCACGCATGTGTCTGTCTTTTCCTTGCTCCAGTGGGGTGGGGAATGGGCCCAGCATGGAAAGGGACATCTGGGCTCTTCTCATCCACAGAGTTCAAAGAAGCTTTCAGCCTGTTTGACCGGACACCCGCCGGGGCCATGCAGATCTCCTATGCCCAGTGTGGGGATGTCCTGCGGGCGCTCGGCCACAACCCCACCAATGCAGAGGTCCTGAAGGTGCTGGGCAAGCCCAAAGCAGAAGGTGAGAGCAAAGTGGGGCAGCGGAGACGTGGTGGGACAAGTAATCCCTGTGCTTCCTGGCAGCAAGTGAAGGATTATGTCCCCTTTAGGAAGAACTCAGTCAGATGAAGGAAATGATGCAGAAGCCTCATTCCTTCACTACCCTTCCCTGTACTACAGGTGACAGAAGGGGTAGTCTTAAGGGAGTAGACGTAAGGGAGCGATCCCCACCCAGGGATGATGGCAGTGGGTGCCTTGCAGACCACATCCTGAGCTGGTGTGAACCTGACTGGTTCCAGTGCGGTTGCATGGCCTTGGTGGCAAAGGACCTCTCTGCTGCTATCAGTGGCCTGTGTGTGGTCCCCAGATGTTAACACTTTATTCCTCATAGGGATCTTCCAATCTCAGGTATCAGCAGTCCCACCAGTGTGGTGCGTCTCTCCTGTACTCAGATACAAGACCAGGAAGGTTAAGTGCTCAGAGGCTGGTTTCAGCCTAAGAAGGTTTCATC
Source organism: Loriculus beryllinus (assembly GCA_039877255.1). Classification (NCBI taxonomy): domain Eukaryota; kingdom Metazoa; phylum Chordata; class Aves; order Psittaciformes; family Psittacidae; genus Loriculus; species Loriculus beryllinus. The sequence goes on from JBCJKH010043042.1 coordinate 10,813, forward strand.
TCTGACCCCATCTCCTCCTCCCCTTCCAGAAATGAACACGAAGCTGCTGGACTTTGAGGCCTTCCTGCCCATCCTGCAGCACTTCACCCGCACCAAGGAGCAGGGCACCTTTGAGGACTTTGTGGAAGGGCTGCGTGTCTTTGACAAGGAGGGCAATGGCATGGTGATGGGCGCTGAGCTGCGCCATGTGCTGGTCACGCTGGGTACGGGCTGGCCCTGGGCTGGGGAGCAGGACACAGGCCACCCCTAATGGCTTGGGTTAGTTGAGTGGCTTCATGTGTCAGAGAGACCCTTTTGACTCTGCTGCTCATAGGCTTTCATTAATGGCTCCTGAATATGTGGCCTTTTCCACCTTATCACTTCATGCATGATCCAGGTGAGATGGGGAGTCCGTAGCATCCTCAGTTATCAGACAACCACTGCAGTTCGGTCCTCTCTGCGCAATCTCTCAGCAGCATTCCCCAACCTGTGGTGTCACACAGCTCCTTTTAAATCCCTTTTTCCTTCCTCTGCTGACTGTGGCTCTCTGGGAAAAGGACAGGAAGGTTCTGGGGGGCTGAGAACCCTTCCCTCACCTCTCCATCATCCTCCAGGAGAGAAGATGACAGAAAGCGAGGTGGAGCAGCTAATGGCAGGGCAAGAAGATGCCAATGGCTGTATCAACTATGAAGGTAGGAGCGAGAGATTCCCATCGAGACCATCTCAAACACGGCTGTCTTGGCTTAGGGTGCAAAATGGGTCCTGTGGGAAGACATTGGTGATCCCTGAGAGGGAGATACGGACCATCTTCCAAAGCTTTTCCAAGGAGAGCTGTGAGACGTGTCAGCTGGGCTGGGAACAAGGTGGCTGTGTCAGTGACTTCCAGCTGAAGATGGCACGTTTCCAAGGGTTTATCCCCAGTTTTCCACTGATTCGTTGTAAGCTGTCAGACAAAGCCAGCACCTTTCACAGCAGAGGCCAGTTGGGAACATTTGGGAATGGCTTCAAGAGGGTGAAAATCTGGCATAGGTGATGGTTAAATCTGGGAACCCCTAAAATTGGGAAGCATTGAGGAAAAGGGAGGACCTATTTCCCTTGGCCTAAGCAAACTGAGGATATCGGCTCTGGCTTGTCCCCAAGAGGGGTTTGGGAAGGTGGGAACAGAAGGTGAAATCTCAGTCCTGGCATCGCTCATCCCCTTTGTCCCTGGGGTGCCCCAGGCTCTGCCTGCCCCACCACAGCTCACATCCTTTGACCTCCCATGCTAATTGCCCCTTTTTTCCCCAGCTTTCGTCAAGCACATCATGTCTGGCTGAAAGAAGAAACTTCAGGTGAGTTCATGGTGTCTGAAACTGGAACAATCCCAGCTCTGAAAGCACCAGAAGCTGCGTTCATGATAACAAACCTCATGTGTAACTTGTGCCATCTATCAAGGACAGCATCAACGCTGTGACTGCCCGTCGTGGCCTGCTTAATTGTGTTGATAACAAAGGGGTTGCTGTGGTTTATGGTGTTACGTTTTCTAAGCCACCAGGAGGTGGGCATCAGTGGGAATAAGTATTGAAAACCCTGCGGCAGTGAATGAGTTGATGCTAAGGAAACACGAAACCCTTAAACAAGGGAATTTCTGAACTCAGAAGTATCAACATTCCCATTCCCATTAGAAAGAAGATGGGAAATGTACCACTGGTGCTTGTTAAGCTTTTTGTGGTCCTTAAAGTCTTGCCTGAGGAAAACAAAGAAACAGGGTGAACAATCCTTTTGAAATCTATGTAGTTTAAAGGGAAATCCAAGTTATAAGAGCTAGTCCCAGCCTCCTCTCCAGATACTGCTAAATATACAATTTAAACACTTAAACCCCTCTGTTTTCCTCTCTCCAAACCTCTTTAGACATCAGAAGGTTAAAGCGGGGACAGAGAACTCTGAACTTTGAATATTCAGCATCCTTTTCATCTTGGTTTGAATCCATTTCTTTCCAGTTCCTGTTCACCAGCTCAGCAACACAGGCGCTTGGGTGGCAAATGCTGCTGGAAAGATTAACTCCACACAAACCCATTTGCATGTAACTGGTGTGGGATTACAGCTGCATTCACTCTCATCTCAAAGATTCCCTGTGCTAAGCCCTCTCCTGCTCTTGTCCCCCAGCTCTCAGCAATGTTGGAACCCACCCGAGCACCACAAGCAGTGAGATTCCTCCATCCGTGTCCCTCCCACCCTGGATGTCACGCATCTGCAGATGTGCCACCATGAAGAGCTGGCCTCCACGAGCGTGTGCCTAGGCCTTGGTGTACAATGAGACCTCTGCAGCTTGGGTTTAAGTTATTCTGTTCAGTCTTTTTTTCTGTGACATTTGGCTCATTAAATTCCATCCTTCTTCCCTTCAATGGTATCTCTGCTTTGGTTTTACTGCTCATTGAAGTGCTACATGGAAGAGACTCCTTGGTCTCCACCAGCTCCCTGAGACAGCAGGATGATCCCACAGAGAGGGGAAAAGGGCAGGTTTTTGACCATTAGATGTGAGGAAACAGGGAAAAATCTTTGCCTATCCCCATGTGGGACCAGGAGCTGGGCTGCGATCTGGCCACATCTTGCTGATGGAGCAAAGAGAGCAAGAGGGACAAATAGCATCCACTTTTCTTCTCCCTTGTTCTTGGGATGCTCTTCACTTCCCCTGTGCCCTAAACCCAGCCCTTTTCCAGCCCTTTAGCCCATCTACCCTACAACATGCTGCCCCAAGAGCATCTCCTCCAGGTCTACAGGAGCAAAGGTGGGGTAAAGGGGGACCTGCTTTGCGCTGCCACTGTCCCGGTCACAGGAGAGACCAACATCTCCTTCATCAACATAAGGCCTGTCGCAGCCAGAAAAGGCCAGAGGCCCCTTAGAAACAAAACCACCCCAAACCACCAGGGAAAGCATGAAAAGCATTAATTTGTGTACATCATCAACAGGCCCCAAAGTCCAGTTTTGAAGGCTGATTTCCAGGAAGCTGAGTCCTGATCAACCAGCGAGGGAGAAGGAAAATAGGAAAGCAACAGGACCCTGTGGTGTGGGCAGTGTCCTGCCTGGGATGGAGCCCAGCCAGGACAGGGCTCCAGGATGGTTCCTCTCCAAGCAGACAGGCAGGAGCTGGCTGGAGCCTGTTGGATACAGGCTGGTGACTCTGTCTCTGTTCCTACCTGCAAAGAACCCGTCAGAGCATCCTTCCAAGTGGTGAATAATTCATGGCAGACAACTGAGATACACACCTGGGAACAGAAAACATCTTACTTTGATTTGGTTCTTATCCCAGTGTCCTGACTCCACGACTTTGATCAGAAATTGAAGGTGTTTTGCTCTGATGGAGCTGACTTCAGCTGCCACTTGTGTGTTTCTGTGCAGTGATTGAGTAACGGCTGCTTTCTATTCCCACTGTTTGATTCAAACACTCACCAAAAGCAACACAAGCTGTTTAGAGATGCCAAGATTAGATTTTAGCTCCTGTCTGTGGTTATTCCTACAGCTTCCATTAGGGAGAATCTGGCTATCTCGCTGCTTTAATGTATTATTTCTGCTTCAACCTGAGAAAGGATCACCATGAAGGGTGAGAAAGGACACTGCTTTGTCTTTGAGCCTCCAGCTCCCGTGCAGACAGGAGTGTTCTTCACCCTGTAAATGAAAACCAAAGAGACAACCTGAAAGAGAGCAGTGGCAAATGACAGACAGCACTAGGGAAAATGGTGAGAGCTGTGACACCCACCCTCCGAAGCACCCTCGGGGTAACAGCTGGACTTTGGGGACCTGTTCTGTCTCTTTAGGGTAAAGCAGAGCTGCTTTGTACTGAAGCAGGTTGGAATGATATACTTGAACAGGCCCAGGATATAGCTCCATACAGCTATATACCTCTGTACTCCAGGCCCTATCTCCTGCTCTGGAAAAGCCAAGGATCCCAAGGAGCGAGTGGTTTTAGCCCCACAGACCTGTGGACACCAGGGAGTGATTGACCCCATGAGCAGGCCTGCACTGCAGGACTGGAGGAGTCTTCTGTCCCAAAGATAAGAGCCAGCACTCTGTCCTTTTATAGTCTGGATGCTTTGCTTGAAGTCCAGGGAGCTCTGAGGAGAGGTTAAAGGAACCCCCCACCGTAAGGAGAGCCCATGGCTCTATCTCCTCAGGCTGTGATAAGACAGAGCCTCATACCAAAGATGGTCTGGGTGTCAGGAGGGTTAGCGCAGCGCCCTGTGAAATGGAAGAGACAGATGGAGCCAGCTTTCATCCTGAGGAGATAGCAGCAGCGCACAGCAGGGCAGCAAGATCGGGATGAGGATGACGAGCATGGTTTGTGCTCCTTCAAAGGCTCCCTGGGACCCCCAGACGCACGTAGACACACGTCCCCATCATCCCCATCAGCGTGTGAGCCTTCCCTTTAGGGAGGGCAGACATTTCACTGTAGCGTGGTGTTTGCACCCTTTGTGCTCAGTAGAATGAGCTGGGTCAACCTGATGGCAAACCCGATATCCACCCCAGGGGGAAAGCACTGCCCCATGACCCTGTTTGTTATGTGTCTCAGGATTTAGCTTTCCATGCCAGCCTGCTCACACCCTGAAAGCAAACACCTGCAGACGTCCTAGAGCAATAACCAACTTGTAAATACCCTATTCGGAATCATGGAGAAGGATGCGTAAAAAGCTCACGGCAGCAAGCAAGGCAAGCCTCCTGCTCCACACCAACCGTCCCACATAAGCACCCCTCACACAGCTTTTCCCCTTATGGGATGACGCAGCCCCCCGTTCCCACGTGTGCTCTGCAGCACATCAGGATGCAGCCCAACACACGGGTGGCAATGTGCACTTAACAAACTGAGCTTCAGTTGTGCCATCTTGATCCCATCCTTTTGGGAACGGAACACAGCTCCGAACCAGACGCGATCCCTTGCACCCCCCGCTGCGCCCATCGCGGGGAGCTCGGCTATTTCCGTCCGCGCTCGGGCGGCTCCGGCAACCGAAGCGCTTCCGCCTGGCGGACGGAGGCTTGGGGAGCTTTCCCAGCTGTTCTCCGTCCGCGTTCGGCTCTCTCCGTCTGAAGCTTCGGGTATTTCCGGCACACGGTTCGGCTGTTTCCGCCGCTAGCTTCGGGCGGACTCGGCGCTTGGCCGGCCTCGTTCCTTCCCTCCCCGCCGCCTGCCCCGGTAACGGTCGCTGGGAGTTTAAATGAGCAGGGGCCGGGCCGCGCCGCGCCGCTGCCGGGACACGCACTGAGGCGGGGCCGGGGCTGCCCCGCTCCGGGCTCGGCGAGAAGGAGGCGGAGGAGGAGGCCGGGGAGAGCAGGATGACGGTGCTGCAGGAACCCGTCCAGGTACCGACCCCCGGGCGGCTCGGGCTCGCCGCCGCGCTCAGGCCCCAGGGCCCGGCCCGGCCCGACGGGGGGAGCTGGCCTTGCCGCACCGCCCGCTCCGCGGGGAAGGCCTCCTCTGCGCCGGGCCCTCTCCTGGCGCGGGAGGCCCCGCTCCGCTCCGGCCGCTCCTGGGGCTGGGGGCCTGCGGGCCCCGGGCGTCCCCTCCGCCGGTGGGAGCGGGCCAGGCCCGCGGGGCGCTCTCCGCCGCCAGCCCCGGCTCCTCCGCCCCGCTGGCCGGGCTGCGGGAGGGCTGCGGGGCTTCCCCGCTCCTCCGTGTGTCCCTTCCCCATCCCCTGCGCCTCTGGGACGAGCCGCCCTCGCCCTTTCGCCTCTGCCGGGCCCCCGCCCGGGGCAGCCGGGCTCAGCCCCGGAGCTGCCGGTGTCCCCCCGGCCTCCAGGTAAAGGCCCTTCCGGCTCCCCCCTGGGAGACCTGTTGATACCTCGCTCCATCTCGCTTACCTTTCTGCGTTTGCTGCTGTTTCGTTTCTAAATGCTCGCAGCACGCTCGGCTCCGGACGTGTGATGCAGATGAAGGACGTTCCTTCTTCCCAAGGAGTTAGTTCCTTCACATGGATGGGAGATCTGGAAGAGAAAATAACAAGAGATTTTGGGTTTCCTCCATATTTTAGTGTCACTGCAGTGACCCTGATGGGCTTCCTGCTCTTGTTTTCTGTCTTCCCATTTAAAAGGCATGATTCATTGAAGTAAGAGTTGCTGCTTCTTTCCACCTTGCCTGTACACCCATTATTCTACCTATTCTGTAATCTCCATCAATCAGTCTTCTTTTTGTGTCCACGTTCTTGTTGTTTGGTTGGGTTTTAGCCTTTCAACGGGGTGGATTTGTTTCTAGTTAATGGTAGGAACATGTTGCTGTAAGTGTCTTGGTAGTACATGACTGGGCTCTGTAATGAGCATCGTGACAGTGCGTGCTTTTGGCTCTCCTCTCCTTTTAATGAAAAGGTAGGAGGGGAAGGAAGATTTCTCCTGTGGAAGACCACCCTGCTGACCTGATCTTTTCCATGCAAGATGGTGATGGTGCTCTTGTAGACCAGGGGTTTCTGTCCTTGATGCCACTGTTCTGCTCATCCACTTGGAGAGCAAGGATCAGTGTGGAGCTGGAAATGCCAGCTGGTCCCACTTTGCACTGGTCACACTTACGCTGTTGCTGTTACCCTTGGAGCTGGGCTGGCTGTTTCGTACCAGTTGGGTATTTTAGGAAAACATGGGGTTACAATAGAGAAGGAAGCAGGAATGCATTGCAGAGTGAATGCCCGGAAACAATATTTAGTGTTTCCAGCACTGTGCTAATTAGACAAACCAAGTGGAAAATATTTGCAATTCTGGGAGTTCCTTGGTAGAAATGTGCAGTCTTGTGCTCATTTTTCTGATAGGTGAAGACCTCTCTAACGTCGCTCTCCATTCTCAAGGTCTCATCAGCTTGGTTGTTTCCATGAGGTTTTGCTATGTTGAATTTATCTATTTAGATTCTGCCTTCTTTCAAATACCAAACAGTTCCATTATCAGTGGTTCTACTGCTCTTAGCTTTGCTACTACTCCTTGCTTACAGCAACGCTGGGAAGTTTAGGATTTGTTCCTTTTTGTGGCCTTGGTCATATCCTTGCTTTTAACAGTAAAGAAACCACCAGTGCACCATCCAGTACAAGGTCAGCGTTTGAGTCCTGCCTGGCTCTGCTGTGATTTCTGTAGTCCATAGTGCCATGGCTACGAGCAGCATTGTAGATCCTGAACAGCCTTACTGCAGCACCTTTCCCACCCAGCTCATGCTTGTTTTCTCACTGGTGTAACGTGTCCAGTGAGTGGTCTCAGTTTCTGCTGTGCACATCTGGGTGCAATTGGTTGCATTTCTGGATCCCCATTTTAGCTGGAATCCACAGATGTGGCTCTGTTATCCTGGTTTTTTTAAAAGTGCTCTGATTGGACAATTTGACACTACTTCTCATTTTTGTCATTGCAGAAATTTTTTCCTGTCTATTTGTCTGTTCTCTCTCAGCCTTTCAGATGTCTGCAGAGCTTAGCGTACCAGGAACAAACTGTCATCTTTATAGTTGTGATAGGCAAAACATGGTAAATAATCCCATCCCTGTGTGTGTGTTGCCTTGTGTTACATGAAATTAATGTCCCAAAAGGCATCCTCTTCCCTGCTTTGATTTTTACTAACTTCTTTTAATCCTTTAAGATGAACAGAAGTGCCAACAAGAAGTATTCACGCAGACAGCAGACCTCTACTGTTCATCCTGATGTGGTCAGTTTAAAACTCTTCAGCTCAAAAGTAAAGCCTTGTATCCCATGTACTGGATGCTTTCCAAGTGTTTCTGAAAAACAGCTTGGAAACAAAATGAACACTTTCCTTGGGATTTAGCTGTTCAAGGTGATCATCTGCTGTGACCCACTTGAATGGTACTTGAGCTCCAAGGCTGCTGTGGTGGCTGAAAACACCCAGTGCCACTGTCTGCTTGCTTGATGCATACCTGGTAAATTCAGCACAGCTTATCACAGAAAAGTCTCCTTCCCTCTGCCCACCCTGGAGAAGTGTTAAACTGGGATAGAAGCTGCTTAGCAAGCTTTCAAAATCACTTCCATAGCTATAGAGTTGTCAGAAGAGAACACCTATCTTTCAAGAGCTCTTTGGCTTACATATGAAGTGACACTTGGAAAATGCACAGGATTTTCTAGGTGGAAGGTAGACCTGTCTGAATCTGCTTTTCTTTTCTTGCTCTCTGAGGAGTCTTTGCTGCAGAGCTGTGGTTAGTATGGTAGTTTTGGAATTCCCTGTTCACTTTGCATTTTCAACTGAATGCATCTTTAGAATGAGTGACTAGGGCCTGGAGGTTCAGCTGATCTGCAAGCACACTTAAATGAGACTGTGCAACTCTTCAAGCTTCCTTCCTGTCCATATTTGTAGCCCCAAGAACAGAAATCACGACTGAAGTATCTCAAGTTCTTTGCACACTCTTGAGGAGGCAGCAGCTTTGGGTTTCTGCCAAAAGGTTCCATGTAAAACTTGATAACTGCCACAAGGAAGAAACTAAGGCTGCGTTTGGATTGTGTTTGTGCTTGTGCTGTGGTGTCCTGCTCTGAAATTTTTTTAGATTAAGTAATTTTTATTGCATAAATGCTCCTAAAATTCTTTTCTTCAGACCACTCTTCCGTGTGGTTTAGCAGTTATGTGCCACTAATATTGTGTAGATGCATTGAACTTGCTAGAACAAACTAAATTACTGAAGAGATTGATTAAAAGATGCACAAGAAATGTTCTTTTTCAGTAGTTGAGACAGTCATACCTTAGACATCTGTTCCCATAGAAAATGGTTACTGTGTAGGTACGTGATTCCTTGCCACCTTCTTTTTCACTTCCTGCTATTCTAGGAGAGTGTGTGCAAGGATCCTGCCTTCAGCATTCATCCGCTGGAGGCACGAGTCTGACTTGCACCTTTTGGGTTGCAAAATGACAGTTACTACAGGGATACTACCGGCTGACATCTTGCTCCCAGTGGGACTGTGCTCAGCAACAATTGTTAGTTGAGCCAGTATGTAGTGTAACTTTTATAATGTGGCTGCACAGTCACTTGCATCCTCTATTAGCCTTTGGCAAGATAGTTTCGAGCAACTTGCTCCTGTTTGAGGAGTCAAATGACACTGATTTCACCACCGCCACCACCCCCATGCCTTTGTTTTGTAAGCATGCAGAGTTACAACCCTGTAAAGACAGCACTTTTAACCTGAAGATGGCACAAAGTGGATAGATTGAGCTAAATGTCACTCATGACTTGGTAAAGGGAGAGCTGCTGCCGAGAGCAAGAGTTAAAAAAGGAGACTTTAGGCTGCTCTAACTCGGGTGAAAAGATTTTAACGCTGTCCTTCTGTCTCATGCTTTCTGTGCCACACTGACCAGAACAATGTACAGCCTTGGAGCTTTTCAAGGTAAAAGGGAGTAATCACTTGAGGCAGAAATTATCTGAAGTGTGGAATACTGCTAGGGAGAAAGAATAAGTGGTTTGCATTGTAATAATCAAAGTAAGAGAATTCACTTTCAAATATCTTCACACAAGTACCTGTTGACTTTTAAAGGATGCTGTTAGGACCTACTGATAGAAGCAAAACAGTATCTCTGAGATTTTGTGTATAATATTCTGTATAGTAATTGGAGCCTCTGGGGTGTAGTGTTCATGAAGACTGTGTAGGCTTCCCGTGAAGAGAACTCGCACATTTTTCACACCCTGTGTTTGTCAAGTTTGTGTTGGAAGTAGCAGCATATGGTACATGTAACTCTGTGATGTTTGAGCTTTTTCAGATGAAATTGGCATTTGCGTTTCCTCCTGGGAATAGCATTGCAGGATGCTATTTCTTTAGCTCTGGAAGATCTATTTTCATTTTGGAATGTCTGATAGGTATCAATAGCTAATTCTGTTTGTCTTCAGTTCTGATGAATATTGAAGTACTAAGCCAAAGTGCCTTGAATTCCTGAGTTCAGATCTTGCTTGGATTGATAATAACAAAACTGCTGCAAAATGGCTGTTTGCTGCTTATAGAAAACAGCTTTGGAACCTGAGCAAGGCTGATGGGTAGGGAGGAACCACAGTCATGGTACCAGCCTGCTCACCTCAGAACACAAACATCTGCATATGATGCAGCATCCACACTGCTACTTGTAATGGGCATATACTTGTAGTATAATCTTTACAGACTTGTAGACGTGTAATGTGTTCTTTCCAGATAACATAAGGCTTCTAATCTGATCTGAACAAAACGGGCACAGTATCTGTTGTGAGCCCTGCGTATCCCAGCCCTTCTGCTGGACAGCTCTTGCTTGTAGCTCAGGAATGGTGACAGCACTGCAATTGTGACAGCAGCTTTAGTGCAACACAGTTTGTGCTCCTGTGTGTACGTTTGGTATGCCTTTCACTGGAATAGTGCCATGTTTTGTGTCTGCACAAATGCTGATAGGTTCAGACTCTCCAGCTTGGTGTTCATGAGCAAAGGTGATGGTACCCCTACTCAGGACCAAGGATGGATATAGGAGCAAAATGCAGAAGCAGGTTTGCTTTGACGTATGTCTGCATGTATCAGTTTGTCCATCTCATTTGCACTGCATTCTTCTGTGATCCTAATTAGTGGCAGGAGGGAAGTGGCTGATGAGCAAAAAGAGCACAAAAAGCAATGGATCATGTTGATTCTTAAGGGAATGCTGATATCCCTCTAAGGACAACGCTGCATACCTAAATACTCAATCAACAGGCTTGTATCGACAGCCTCAGACGCTGACGTGATTTCAGTCCTGTTGAGTTTTGGTTCAGCATGTCTCAAGAGGAGATGGTTTACATGGATTTATGCATAATGGCAGTAAAATGGGCTGGGCACCCAGCTCTGTCCCACCCCTCTGTCCTTCCTAAGAGCAGAATGGAATAGTCTAGCAAGCAGCTGAGGGGTGGATTTAGTTCTCACCTTTACTTTGTGGCCTTGTTTGGTGGGAGTTTGCAGTAATTCATGCTAGTATGCACTTGTAGCAACTGGGAGCCCCCACTGTTATTTCAGTGCATGCTGGCTGAGGTTTATGGACAGTTGTGTGTAGTAACTAGTGAGCAACACTCTTAGATTAGTTCATGACTTCAGTGCTGAGTGGGGTGTTTTGATTTTTGTCTTTTTAAATCTCCTTACCAATAGCTGAAAAAACTAGAGCTTGGCCTGCAGGTTTATCCTTCTCCATTCCTATGCCTCAAAGTTCAGTTTTCAACTTTGCATTTTTTACCAATACGGGCCAATGAGTTTTTGCATTTTTAAAGCTTCTCTCTAAATCTAGATTCTTTTCTTGTCTTGCAGGCTGCTATATGGCAAGCACTTAACCACTACGCTTACCGAGATGCTGTGTTCCTGGCAGAAAGATTATATGCAGAAGGTATGTACTGTGCAAATATAAAGCTTTCTCTCAATTTTGATTTTGAGGTTGTTGAGCCTCTGCTTCTACTCTGTTTTACTCCTGTTGTTGTGACTTGCTGCTTGGGGAAGGCAGAAGAATGCCTTGCAGTTAGGTTGGAAAATGAGATAATGGCACAACAGAATGTTATTTTACAGTAGAATCTGCTTAAAAAAACATTGGAGTTGTGTGTCTGAGCACAATGTATACAGTGATCTGTTGTATGGTATCAAATGGGAGAGAAGGGTTTTAATAGCTTTTCCAGGCCGAACAGCCCCAGTTTTCTCAGACTGTGTTCAAAGGGAGGTGCTCCAGTCCCTGTTCATCATCATGGCCTCCTCTGGACTTGCTTCAACAGCTCCATGTCCTTCTTATGTTGAGGACTCCAGAACTGCACACAGTGCTGCAAATGGGGTCTCACCAGAGCAGAGTAGAGGGGTAGGAGTTGCCTCCTTCAGCAGTGCTGGGGATGCAGCCCAGCACACAGGTGGTTTCTGGGCTACCCATGAAATCTGGGGCCTTCCATCTGGTGCTTAAATGACAAATGTTGTGTAGAATATTAAGGTACCTTATGATCTAGGTGTGCATAAAGAAAATGGTGCTTTAGGGATGATGTGTCTCTCCTGAATGCAGCACACTGTGAAATGCAGGGAAATGCTGGGTTGAAGGTAATTGCAGCAGCCAAGAGAAAAAATGAATGACTTGATCCTGACGTTATCTTTGCAGAATAATGCTCTGCAGGAGTACTTCAGAGTGCCTTTTTCAGTGACCAGCAGTGCTGTGAGAGAGCAGCATGCATACTGGCGCTTGGTTCAAGCAATTAACTGCTAACAAAACTTCTGGCTTCTGCTTAAAATAAGTAGTTATACCACAGAGCAGAAGCTGCTGAACTTGAATACAGTGACTCCGTATTGGCAGTAGAGATTTTACCCTGAGATTAACTTTCAAGTCCACAGGTAATTCCTGCCTTTGTGGGGATGGCTGTGGCTTGGTATTTTCCCAGAACTTGGAAGTGTGTTAAATTAATGGATAAAGGAATTGATTTAACTTTAATTTTCAAAACTCTCTTCTGGTGGTTTTAGGATAAGGCAAATGAAAAGTCTTCTCTCTAGGTCCTCAGTTTGCACTGTTCCTGTCTGTGTGATGACACAAACTAGTCCCTTTTCAGTGTAGCAAAAGGTTGGAGCAGGTTGCCCAGAGAGGTTCTTGCACACTGTTCATCCTGATTTTCTGAAGAGCTCCATGTATGTACATGAACAAGCATCAGAACTGTTTCTTTAAATGCTGAATTCCATTTAATGGTAGCCTCTTCTGAAAAGTAGAAAGTGATGTTGGTTTCTCAATTGTTTGGAGGTTTAAGTTGCTTGCCTTTATAGAAAGCCTTTCTTTGAGTTACAATACATCATTACACAAGTGATTTGACTGGAACATTTTGGGGGAGTACAAAGAGTAGGGTAGGACACTATGGCTGTACATAATCCATGAGTGTACCTGGATATCTCTTGTACTTAAAACAGAAAACAGAGTTAAAATGGAGTGAAACAGATATTTCACATAATCATAGCTTAATGTTTCACTTGCATTGAGCATGGTAATGTTCTCCATTGCCTCACAAAAACACCTTTGGCATTGAAAGTTTCAGCTGAGGTTTTCCCAGCAAGGTTTTAAAGGGGTTACCTCTCTGTCCTTTGCGTAATCACAAATAAAATCAGTGAGTCTGACCTCAGTCTTAAATCTGGATGCCAAGACAAGCTCTTTGAATAGAATGTTCTCAGTGTGGTACATAATTCATCTCTGCAATGGAAGAAGTCTTGAAGCAGACATCAAATCTAAATACTTCCAGTTTCTGCCATGCAGAAATGTTTGTGTCTTGTTTGCTCTTGTTTTCTGTTTAGATGGAGATGACTTTTGCTAAAGCTTTACTGCTTTCTTCAGAATTTAGAAACTTGGACTCAAGTTGGGAAGAGGATTTGTAGGAAAGCTTGTCTGTATCACTTCTTCCTAACATAGATAAAGCATCAAATGGTAACGTTAAGCCATGTTCCCAATGAAATAATATAGGCAGCAAAAAGTAGCTGTGTTCTGCTAGGAAGGGCTGCTTTACTTGGTTTGCTGTTACTTTAACAGCAAACTGGCTGATGGTTTAGTTGGATTGGGTAGCCAGAAGGATCAAAGTTCACTTACAAGAGTACTTTTGTAGTTGGTCTGACCATACAAGAAAATGGCATATGGAAGTTTGTTACCTGGCCACAAATACAGGAATGTGCTTCATGCAGTAATGAACTGCTCTCAGTACTGTTTCTTGCGTCTTGTTCCCAGCTGGCTTTTACTCCCTGCCCCCAAATTCTTTGTATCAAAAGGAGAAACAACTAACTGATAATTTGAATTATGTTTTCAGTACATTCAGAAGAAGCACTATTTTTACTGGCAACGTGTTACTACCGCTCAGGAAAGGCCTATAAAGCATACAGGCTCCTAAAGGGACACAGCTGTACTACTCCGCAGTGTAAATACCTGCTTGCAAAATGTTGTGTTGACCTCAGCAAGTAAGTAAATCCTTCATGTTCTGTCCAGGATTACAAATGCATTTGTTTGTTGTCTGAGTTTCTCTTTGAAAGCTGTCATATTGCATAAACTAGTAATACATTGGTCTTCCAGCTCTGAAGGCTGTAAGTTCAGTTCATTTTGCTTTCAGATATGGACCTAATGAGCATTAGCCCATATTGCAGAAACCTCTAAAGGGTATTGAGTAACTTACAAAGGAGTTGTCAAGCTGCGTAGGGAGAGAAAGCATTGATTGCTGAAATGTCTCAAGGAGACCACTCTGGGAAGGGTTTGGTTTGGTTTTGTGTTTCTCTAATACTTTGCTTAGTAAGTGTTTCCAGTATGAATTTAATGGCTAAGCCACTTCCCTCAAGGGGTAAACTTGTTCCTCTTCCCCTATTACTGTTAATGGGTAGGTGAGGGAGAAGATGGCAGACATCTGGTTTTAAAAACCCACAACAAACCCATCTTGAAACCCTGTCCAAGAATGCTGTATTCAACAGCAAAATTAACTTTTGACAGGATCAGTGGCAAGGTGTCTTGCTGCTTCTCTGCAGTCATCTTTAGAGTAGTGAGGCTGTCTTGACTTGTGTTTCTTTTGACACTTTCAGTGTTGTTGGAGCCTTACAGATTGTATTTGTTAGTTGAGAAACAAAGCCAAACTAAGCCTCATCTTAGCTTGATACTAGGTAAAGTACCTTCAGAAATGGAGTGTCCAGAAGACTTTCTGGCCTTCTGTTTAGTGTTCTACCTAAGATGAGTCCCTTCTGGAGAAGTCATGTTGTATTATGAGTCTGGTTTTGGAGTATTGTTGGGGTTTTGGTGTCTGCTTTGGTTTTTTTCCATCCCAGTAGAGATGTTCAGCTTCAGAGTACTGCACACCTCTGTGTTGCTAGAAGAATTCACCAGTTCTTAAAATCGCTTTGCAGGAACTAGTTTCTATGTGGTGTGAAACTTGTGAACGCTGACAGTGGGTTCCTGTTTTTGTTTGCAGCAGGCTGAAAACACTGGACTTCCAATCCTGTGAGCCTTGTAACCCCTCTAAACCTCTTGTTTTTTGCAAAGGCTTGCAGAAGGAGAGCAGATCTTATCTGGTGGAGTGTTGAATAAACAGAAAAGCCATGATGACATTGTGATGGAGTTTGGTGACTCTGCATGCTTTACGCTCTCCTTACTGGGACATGTCTATTGGTAATGTTGCTTTTCTATTGTGTCTAATAAAGCCTGGGGAGAGGGGAGATTGTTTGACCAAGCTCAGTTTTAGTCAGATACATTTTTAGTATACCTGTTCTCCAGTTCACAAGAAGCCAGATACTTAGGTATGCAGTTTAGCCCCAGATTTACATGTAAAAGCATCATCCATAGATATTTGAAATGGCTGGAAGGCGAGCGAGGGGCTTGCTGTTAGCAAACAAGACAAAAAGCCATTGCAAAGAGCATCATCTTCCTAAAATGAAAACTCTCAAGCTCTACTAGTGCTTCTGTAACTTTTGAGGACTCTGTTGTCTAAGTAGCTTTCATCTGTCCCTTCTATGCCAAATAACTTGAAAAGAAGCCAATATTCCTCTGTGGTTTGAAACAGTGAGGAATGTTGCTGTGACTCTCAACATGCTTTTGTTTTTCAACCCCTCTTCTAGAAAGCTATCTTGAACAAAAGTGCTGTTTCAGTTTCCCTATAAATTGTTGCATTCTTCTTGCAGCAAGACAGACCGGCTTGCCAAAGGATCAGAATGTTACCAAAAGAGCCTTAGTTTAAATCCTTTCCTCTGGTCCCCTTTTGAGTCACTATGTGAAATAGGTAAGTCAGCAGAAGTACATTCCCAGTGAAGATATTCTCTATGTTTCTGGTTATGTCAGGCTTTACAATTTATATTGGCAAAGATTATTATACTCTGTTTACTCATTGAATTAACAAGAAACATGCCAGCAGAATTCTCTGGGAGTGGTTTCGAGAGCAGCAATGCATTTAAAACACTTCACCAGTGTTTAGAGCTTTTGTCTTGGTTTCTTCCATTCTCACTATTTTGGATTTAACAATACCACGTTTCCAACCTACAGTTAATAGACCCTTAGAAACTGTACTTCTGAGAATAAATGGCAAGTCTATTTTCTAATCAAACTAATTCTTCAGGGTTTTGTAGTGGAAAAACACTCCTGGTTTAGTGTAAGAGGCTTTAAACAATGAAGTAAGGATGCACCCCTTCTAAAATCCTTTGTCCCCTGTCCTTGTTTCAGATTGAATATTTCGGGTATGGACTCAGGAACAACTCTGTTTAAATCTCTTTCCAATCTTATAGGTGAAAAACCAGACCCTGACCAAACATTTAAGTTAACATCTCTACAGAACTTCAGCAGCTGCCTGCCTAACACTTGCACAACATTGGTATCTAATCACAACGTATCGCACAGGCAGCCTGAGACTGTCCTGATGGAAACGCCTCAAGACACAATTGTGAGTTGTGCTGAAGTCACTGTATTTAAAGTAGGGGGTTTTTCCACTTTAACTGAAGAATGCCAAGTAGAAACTACACTGAGTATCTCACAGCTGCCTTCTGTTTTTCAGGAGTTGAACAGAATCAACCTCGAATCCTCCAATTCCAAATATTCCTCCTTGAACACGGATTCTTCTATGTCTTACATTGACTCAGCTGTAATTTCACCAGATGCTGTCCCTCTAGGGTCAGGAACTTCTATATTGTCTAAACAAGCTCAAAATAAACCAAAAACTGGGCGAAGTTTACTGGGAGGACCTGCAGCTTTGAGCCCATTAACTCCAAGGTAAGTCCTTGAGATAGTTTCTGTCTGCAGCTGTGATTTTTGAAACGTGTTGTGGTGCACAACATACCCGAACACTCGTGTTGATAGCACATTGTAAAGCTGAAGAAGCAAAAGCTAAACAACCTCAGTAACTGCTCTTGGGCCTGGTGTTCATCTCTTCTGTTTTCTAAACAAGCAGTTGGTGTTTTTGATTAGAAGAGATTTGTTGATTCAGTGTATTGCTTATGGCGATGTTCACACTGGAAAAGTCTTTAAAGGAATATGTTTCCTCTCTGGGATAAACTTCATGATGAAAAGCTGTTCTTAAGAGCTTGAAGAATAGCTCTATTCTAAGGACATGTAAACATGTGCTCAGTCCTGTATTTAAACAGCGTTATGTGAGAAGCCATTAATGCTTGGATGGTCTGTCTATTGCATTATGTTATTATGCAGACAGGCAAAAGAAGTTCTGTCTTTTTGATTTCAGGAATATTTTCTATTAAATCTGTCTCCGATGAGGAGAGCAAGATATTAGAGGGTTAACATCAATCGATGAAGTAGCTCTAAAATAAAGTAGATCATCTGGATTGGTTTTAACCATAGGATCAGGCCAGCTCTTGTGCTTTAGCATCCGGACGCTGAACCTTCCTCTTTGTTTTCTTCTCAGCTTTGGAATTTTGCCACTAGAAACCCCAAGCCCTGGAGATGGGTCCTATTTACAAAACTACACAAACTCTTCCTCTGTAATTGATGTGCCATCCACAGGAGCACCTTCAAAGAAGGTATCTTGCATTCTGGGTTGCTGTTCTGCAAGTTTGATGTTGCAATGTACTTTAAAGAAGAATCCATAATGCAGATAGAAAAACATTGCATGTAGGCTAACTGTGCCAACAATGGGGAGAACCCAACTTACTCACTGCAAAATGAGTTTTGAAAGACAGTTTGAGTGTGGAACTGCTTGAAGCCTCCTTAACTTGTGGAAATGTTTTGGGTTTATTAAGTGAGAATCTAATTTATGTCTAATGTCTCTACAAAGCATGTTTAGGTAACTCCATCCTCTGCTGTTACTAACAATCATTTAATACAGCAAAATAAAATGTAGTTCACCAACTTTAAGTTCATCTTCATCAGGGTCTGTAGGGCCAGGCCAAGGGGAATGGCTTGAACCTGCCAGAGGAGAGACTGAGATGAGCTCTTAGGCAGAAGCTCTTCGCTGTGAGGGTGCTGAGGCGCTGGCACAGGGTGCCCAGAGAAGCTGTGGCTGC
>JBCJKH010043052.1:0-12056 GCA_039877255.1 Loriculus beryllinus
TCCCCTGATCATCCTCGTGGCCTCCTCTGGACTTGTTCCAACAGTTCCATGTCCTTTTTATGTTGAGGACACCAGAATGAGTGATTACTAACTCACAGCACAATTCTGGACAAGCCGAGTACAAAACTTGGAGACCACAGAGAGGCACAAGTGCCTTCTCTAGTGTCTGCAGTAGTTGTACTTCCAAGCCTAGTTAGAGATATCATTGCAGTATGCTTGAGCAGTGTGAGTGCGTGCTCCTACCATGGGCAGTCAGAAGTTTAGGGTTCCTTTTTCCTTCCTCAAGGCTCTGGTTCTCCAGGTTGGTAACTTCCCACATGATTCTGATCCTTTGCCTGCTCATGACCAGAATGTCTAGTCTGTTTAAGAGGCAGGGGAGTGAGCAGGTGTTTGGAGACAGTATTTTTGGTCTTGTAGACTGTGAAAGACATCCTGCACAGCGGACCTAGGGAAACAAATGGTTTAAAGCAATGTAGTAATGTGTCATTTTTATTTTGTGTGTTTCTAGATTGAGCTGAATAAGTGGATCAAGACATTCTTGATTCAAGTCCCCATCCTTCAGACTGGAGTGGACACTTGAAACTAGCAGTTGTATGCTCTCTTTATGACAGTTCTGTTTCCCTTGGTGATCTGTCCCAGTCATATTCAGGAGAGAGCTGACTTAGCAGTGCTAGATAGCTAAGACAGCTGTGTTGGGTCTGAAATCAAGCCTGGAGGTCCCCACTGTGTAAGAAGGTTTCCTGTTTTGCATTTCTTAAGGTGTCTACTGAGCTGCAGGGAGTTCCAGCAGAGAACAAGAATGCTGGGAGAACTGGAGTATCTAGAGCTGTACTCAAGAGGTTTTGGTGGTGCTTCAGTGTAGTGCTTTGTTGCCTGCTTTGCGTAGTGGAGTTACAAGTCCTTGTTTCCCTCTTGTTCTGCAGCTGGGTATGTTTGTATGTAAAAGTTTGCATCTTCTCCTCCTGTGAGATACAGGTGATAAGGAAGGTATGAATTCCCCCAGTTTTGGGGGCAGACAATTGGGAAGCATGTAGAGTCTATCACAGCTGGCTCTCTCTTCTGCTGGATCAAATTAAGTTAGCTGTGTATGTATCCAGCCTGGAACTTTGGCTTCTCTGAAATGATTTTCATGTAAGAACAAGTTTTGAGGTGATGAATGGGAAGGGACAGTTCTCACTTCTTCAGGTGTCAGCTCCCATGTTTGTAGTGCTTGGCCAGGTTGTCTGTCAAATATCTAAAAGAGAATGTGTCCTCTAGGCAGAACCTGCATATCTTTATCCTTAAAGTTCCTTTCTGTCCAACTGGCAAAATTAGTAGACAGATGTTGCATGAAGCCCTGGATAGTGCTCACAATTTTTGGTTACTGAACTTTTTTAAACTTAGAATGTTTTCTTCTCCTATAGTATCTGACATTCATGGATCCGATGTAGGACCATGAAATTTTACTGGTAGCGCAGTTGCACATACACATGTGGCCTTCCAAATGTGGTCACATATGGCTCCCAGATCTCCCTATTGATCTGTGTGCAAGGGGTTTTTCTTTAAAAATGAAGGGGCTGTTTCCCTGACTTTCTCACACAACTTTTGGTAAAGGTTTGCCAAGGGGAGGGCTAGATGTTATGGCGTGGCAAAGCAGCAGCAAACATTTTTTTAGCTCATTCCTTGAATGTTTTTCCTAGAAAGTTGCCTTTTAAATGATATCACCGTATTTGTTCCTGAACATTTGAGGAAGTAGGTGAACATAGAGTATTCAGCAAGTTCTACAGAAAGTCTGACATCCATGACATAAGTGAAAAACTTGTTAACAGCACTGCTGCTTCTCTGCAGTTCAAAGGGGAAGTAGCCTGCTATCGCTTGAAGGGGTCACTTCTCTGTTCAGAGTGATCATAACAATTCATCCTTCCTCCTGTGGTATTTATGGATCCCTTCTGTCAGATCTCATTTAGACTAGTTACACCATCAAATGTAGATAGAAAGACAGCTTATAATGTGGAGGAAAAAAAGGACCTCAGTTCAGCTTTTAAAATTGGCATAGATGAGTGACAGACCAAAGGTTTCTGGGCTTAGGTCAGGCTTGTGCATCTAAATCAATTAAGACTCTTAAAATAAAAAGTAATTCATGGGGAAATTCACCTACAGTTGCTATGAAATTAAAAGTAAGCTTACAAACAGATGAAAAACCTCCAACAAAACAGTGATTCTTTACCTCTTTCTTCCAAGTGGGCTTTAAATTTTCTGGATGAATGCTTTTTAAAATATACAACCTTGTCTTTCAAATTTCTCTTTCAACCTACATGTTTTAGAAATTCTTTGCTTCCTCCCAACTTAGTTCTCCTTCCTGCTGTCTAGTTTCTGAAGTGGATTGTAAAAGCACTCATGCTGTGGTCACTGTTCCCCAGAGTAATTTCCACAGCATCTTTTTCTTTATATCATAGTTATACCTCTGATGAGTCCCCATCAAACTGGTTGGGATTACTTTTCCAGTGTTTGTATCTTAAATTCTCAGAGAGGTTTCACTTTTCTCTCCAGGTACTTCTGCGAGTTATATGAAGACTTTTTGTCTTAGAATTCTTAAACACAGTATTCTCTGTAGAAGTGTTTAGAAACCTGCAATTTTGAATATTGCATCTTTTTTCACTTGATTAATTTCACAGGGCTTTAACCTGAACTTCTTTCTTTCTAAAATACATCATACCCTTTTAAAATCAAGTTACTGTAATTGAAAGTAATGGACTTAGTAGTAAAGTATATTTAACAGTGTTAAGCCAAACCATTTTTGCTAAATAAAGATTTTAAGCTGCTTTTTATTAAAGCATGTGGTGTGACAATTTTGGAAAAGAATGAAATATATTATTACAATACATAAATGCAATATTACTGAATGCAGTATGTTTGTACATGCATGCACTATGTAGAGAACTTAATTTCTTGCCTTTACATTTTGGGTTTTTTTAAAAGTATTTTCACATTTACTTTAAATGCTGACTAATATAGGGCAGTGGTGTCACACACATAGCATCAGCAAATGGAATGCTGTAAGGAATTATAGTCAGTAACTAAATCAATCCACAGAAACCTTTTGAAGAAAATGATGACACATTACCTAGACAGCAAAGCTCTTAATTTTATTTTGGGAGTTTCAGTTTTCTTTTATGCCTTTTTTTTTTGTGTGTGTGTGTTTTAGCGATGAATATGATTCATACGAGATGAAGGAACCCTTTGACATTCTTGTGTTTCAGCAACAGTGGGAGTGCTGTAGTCAAGAAAAAACCCAACCAAACCCAACATAGATGGGGGAAGGCAAATCATTGAATTTGGTGACATCAGTGGATAGTGTTGAAAAGAGGACTTTTAAAAATCAGAATATTTGGGTTGATGGCTGGGGAACGCATCTAAACAGGTCCATCTTTGTTGTATTATTATCAAATACAAGTAAGTATGTAGGCATATATCTATATGTCTATATTCATTCATTCCTATGCTCTAGGTTGGTATGGATTGACATAGATAACCAGACAAAATATTATCTTTATCCAATCTGGTTAGAGAAACCCAGGTTGAAAGTGGTGCTGGATGAACACCTAGGACACGTAAGCAGTTGGTTGCATATCATCTGGAGTGGGAATGTGCCTGTAAAGAAAGAAATTACAGAAAGCTGTTAAAGGTTAATCTGAGGAAGAAAAATATCAACATTGACTGTGGGTAACACTAAACTTGTGTAAACAAAGATCTATATTGGGAAGGTAGTTGTACTACCTAATGAGATCAAAGAAAAGGGTTAAACATGAGGAAATCTGTAAATTTAGGGAGAAAGCTGAAACCCAAGGCTGTGGTAATATTGGCAGCTAGGGAAAATAGGTAGATGGGCAAATTAAGGTGATGAGAGTAGTATGATGATGACTTGTATAGGAGAAGGGCTGAGTTCATGGTGGTCAGCCTGGAGCCTGTTTTGAGAGGATGGGTATAAGGTGAACATAAAAAGGTAAGTTTTGAGAGGTAAACAGACTAATACATTCTTTAGTTATATTTAATGAATGTTCTGATAGATATTGTGGGTGTGTTAAGCAGTGACATGCTGGAGGAATGTGATTTATGTCAAGACTTAGTACAGGTGCTCAGTTGGAGAGTTACTTGGGTTTAAGATGGGGTGTACAGAGAACTACTGAATTTGGAGATGCTACCAGCTCAAGTTAGCTTGAATCTGAAAAAACTGCATTATAGACTTCCGTAATCCATACTACAATCTATGTAGGACGTGATCTTGAGTATTTTGGTATGTTGACTGCTCTGCTCATTTTTTCTTTTCTTGTTTTCTTGTGGTTTTGTTTTTATTCTTTTTTGTTTGTTTGATTTGTTTTCCATTTATTTTTACTTACAGTGTTAACTTAGAAGTTTCTGAGCTTGATACAGCCATGACATACTGATTAGGTGTTTAATGATGATAGTAACAGGCTTAGGTTTATTCGTTACTGACCTAATCAGATTATTTGTAACAGTCAATTTACAAATTATGTTTTTTAAATGCCAGCATGAGTTTGGGTTGTGTTGATTTTAATTTCTCTATTTATTTATTTTTACTAAATCAGTTCCTTTTTTGGTGGTATTATGCAGTGCATTTCAGGTACGGAACTTGACTTTCCTTATGTAACACAGTTGTGTCATCAATTACTCTCTCTTTTTAGAAGCACTTAGGTGTCAAATGTTGCACTGTAATTGAATAAGAGTCTGGGTTTTTTTTGTTTTCTGTGATTATGCTGATTTTTTTTTTTTTTTGGTACAGAATAAGGTATGTTCCTAACTTCATGTTCTTGATTACTTTCATTGATTGTTTTTTGGATGAGTGGGAGCAAAGTTAGCCCTTGTTAGATTAGTTTTTTAAATCTTACAAAACTTCATAGTTGCACAAATGTAGTTAATGAGTTCTAAGAGGCAGATAAAGACTGCTTAAACTGTGGATAGAATAACCTGTAATAAGCACACTGGCCCTTTCCAAAGTTAGTCAAGTTTGAATTAATAGTAGGCAAACTGCTTCGAAGGGCTAAAGTAAGCCAGTGCAACAGCTTGTATGGAAGAAGATGTGGGAGATAGGAAAGTAGAATATAAAAATTAAGAGACTGAGGATAATTTGCTGTGCTGCATATGTTTGGAGCTTATAAGAGCAATGTAGTTAACCAGCAATGTATGAAAAATGGATTTAGTGTGTTTAAACAGGAGAACCAGAGTAAATTCTTTCATTCCAAGCTGCTGCACATTTTATGCTTTTGGCACAATTTTAGTTTGACTATCTACTATTCTACCATAATCAAAGCAACCTGTATGACTGACCCTACCTAAAAGTGGGCCAGTATTCTGTCATCTTAATCTCACGAGAGCTTTTACATAGGAAACTTGTAATAGCATTAGAACTATTTTTGTCTCTAAACAAATGGATTGGTACTAAGTATATGAAAGTGATATGAAGGCAGTGTGTTGCTGAAGGCTAAAGGCTGCTGTTATCTGTAACCTCTCCCCTACTTCCACCTTCTTTTTTTTTGTGTTTTAGGAAACTTGTGTATAAAAATAGTTTTATTTGAAAGACTGGTGTTCCTCTTCCACACACCAGATTAACTGTTGACTTCATATGATGATAGACTAGGAAATCTGGGATTTCAGATAGTTAACCCAAGCCACAAGACACTTTCAAAAATACTGACAGTAAAATTTGTTTTGTGTGTAGAAGAACAGTTTTAGTGGTAAAAGTGTTTGAACAAGAGATGGCTTTGCTGAAGTAAATCCTTGGTGCTGCCTCTGTATTTAAAGGGGTGGAGGAGGGGAGATGCTCAGTTTCTAGATTAACCTAGGAAGCGGAAGTCTAAATCTTGTATTTTTTTCTGGATCATATTGTCCAAGAATGGTGTGCAGACTAGAAGGAGAATTATTTTTCTTTTTGTCAGTGATAACAAGAGATGCATCTTTTGGATCTTTCTATTATTAAAAGGAAAAGCCCCTAACTTTGTAACTGAACAAAGTTAGTGAACTAATGCCATAAATGTGTAGCTGCAGCATCTGCAGAGCTATTTCTTACCCCTGAGAAGTCAAAAAAGACTGCGTGTTGTTAAGTCTCATGAGCATAAGGGTTAAAATAAGCTATGGTGTCATTTTTACTTTTCTGTCCTGGGCACACAAAGTGGCTGCATATATCAAACTGTAGGTTGTGAGTACAAGATGCAAATGTCCTCTAAACATTGTGGTTTTTAGACTGAGATAGGGATCCAGAGATAACGAAGACAACCAGTGCCTTTCAACAGTTTATATTGTAATAGAATCAGAAAGAGGTTATTTCTTACTGTAATGTCCTAAACATTAATAGTGGAAATAACATTTCTACCAGTGAAATAAGCTCCAGAATTCTATATTGTTTTTATTATGGGACTGACTGGTTTCATTTTGAGAAAGCAGAGCTGTAACTTTAAATTCCTTTCTCTCTTAATGGAGGTTTTCCTGTAGCAGGGAAACAATAATAGTGCATATTTTTTCATCAAAGCAGCTGCTGTAGTCTATAATGCATTTTCTGTGGCACTTGCCCACATTTAATTGTGCCTTAGTGTATAAACATAGGTAGCGAAAGCCTCTCTATACCAAGGAAAGGTATCTTTCTCACTGACAGTGCTAGCAGATATGCCTGACTTTAAAAGGGTATTGTATTATTTGCAAAAATCCTATAATTTTTCTTTCTGGACCTCTTAACCTAATTCTCTTGCTATATGAAGTGCATCATGAAAAAAACACTGCATTTCTGGTGAGTTATCGATATCTGTTACTTTTCTCTAGCACAATTAGTAATAAGTCTAGAAAAGGAGCAGACACAGAACTTTTTTTTCTGGGTCTTGGCACGTTGGCTTTTCAGTCTATATGTGAAGATCTTCTATTTTTTGTTAAGGCAAGGATAAAAAAAGCATGAAATCTTCAAAGAGGTGATAGATGCTATTTTTTCTTTATTGTCCAGAACTTGAACCAGGTCAATGAATACTTAAGTATTATGAAACTGAAGAAGTGAAGCATTGTTGTGGATTTCAGCAGGATTAAATTTTTATTATTACATCAATACATATATTTTCCACTTCCCCTGAAAATGCTTTCCCCCTTCTGAAATGGAGATGTTTGCTGGCTTGCTCTATTTAAACGTCAAAAAGGTACATGAAACTGTGGCTTCTTTGATTTGTCTACTGCATGAGTTGTTTTGCACCTCTTTTTATTTATTCTCCCCCCCCATCATCCCCTCTCAGCTGAATCTGTCAGACTTGCATTTATTTCTGAATGGGAATTCTGCATTTGTGAACACCATTATAACTTTTACTTACTGTTTCTTTTCCTTGTCTCTTTATCAGACTAATTGACTGGTTTAGCTGAAGCCGTATTTTGGGATTGAGCTCAGTTTCTTAAATAATTTTCTAGCAGACTACCAAATTCTCAACCTTTTCTGTCTCCTTTTATGTATACTGTTCTGTTTCTCAACTTCAGGGTTAGTTTTTCGTGACTGGCTCCAACTGGGTCTTTTTACCTGCCTCTGAGAAATTTGGTTTCTTCCGAGTTATACTAAAATAAGAAAGAGTGGTTGAAAATGTAGGATACCAGCTTTATAATGCGTTGACAGTGATGACAGGGGGTGCATATTTTTGATTTTTCTAGTAATAAAAAAAAAAAAAAGCTGTGTAATTGGTTTAAACTGAACAATGTTAGATGGACTAATGCCGTATACATGTAGCTGTGGTGTCTACAGAGCTATGCTTTAGCCCTGAGAAGTCAAAAGGCTGCGTGATGTTAACTTCCATCAGCAAAGGTTCAGTTGTGTGCTTACTGTATTATTTATGAAGTTTTTTTGTAGTAGTGTTAGAAATACTATAAATTACTGATAAGACTTTTCTTTGGTTCACACTAGTAACTGTATCATCAACATTAAACCTCACACCAACATCTATAATAGCTTTAAATTTTTAGCAGAAGCATCAACTAGTCTTCCTTTCAGCATACTAAAATAAGTAAATCAAAAAAGTAAATGTGAATTTGAATCATTGAATGGTTTGGGTCAGAAGGGATTTATTTTTAAACTTCATCTAGTGCAACCACTTGTCATGGGCAGGGACATCTTTCACTAGACCAGGTTGCTCAAACCTGTCCGACCTGAATTTGAATGCTTCCAAGGATGAGGATCCATGACTTCTGGGCAAGTTGCCTCACCAACTTCATCATAAAAGATTCCTTATGTCCAATCTAATAACTGTCTTCCTGTTGGCAAATAGAAGGTTACTTAGAAGGTTACTTTTTTTTTTTTTTCCAATTAGTTACTATGTCACTTATCTTCCTAAATTTTATAATTGACATATTAATCAGAAAAAGTTTTAGTCACAAATCCTGGAGATTTCATCTTAGTCTTCCTCAGTCTTTAGCTAGACTAGAGATCGGTGAAAAGAAGGCTTAGGGTACAGTTGTCTCAATTGTTTTTTGAGCTTGAAATGACCTGCAATTGGGCTTACTCAGAATCTGAGTGGGTTTTGAAAGGAGATGATGTCACCGCACATTTCTTGGGAGACCTCATCCGGTTTTCCATAGGTTATTTTAGCCACAGCTTTATGGTTAGGGTTGTTTATGTTCATGAGGAAAGTAGCTTCTTCCAGCTGTGGCGCAATGTGGCTGTTCTGTAATTACTACTTCTAAGTTCAAAATACTTTATTTATATCGCCAATAAAGCATAGTTAAAGTTGAAACAAAGAGCTTTCTCATTGTGAATGTGCCTTTATTTAAACTGTCTTTTTATTAAATAATTTTAATTATTTAGTAATCAATTAGTTTAGGTATGTTCTGCAAGGTAGGGTGTATATTCTTGCTGTTTTGCTTGCTTTCCAATTTTACGCTGTAACTCTCTTTAGGCAAATCTAAGTGCAAAGTTGGTTGTGTCTGAAAGTGAATAGGAATTCGGTTACAATGCTTTTAAATATTAAAAATAAAATAAAAAATATAGTAGGATCTCCATACTAAGTCCAAAAAACCTGGTTATACTATAAAACATTTCAATGTGATGTTTATTTACCAGTCTGTTGTATGGCATACATAATACCCTCAAACATAATGATGCAGTTTCTGTTGAAACTTGTTTCTAGTTGAATTTTCAATATGGTTGATGGTGTAACAACACAAAATGAGTTGGAAATCTGCAATGAGGAATCTGCGGCAGGAAATCTGCAGCTGTAGGAGCTGTCATGGTCTGCATGCAGGTTGCTGGGACTCTGCCAGAAAAACTAACATAAAATCTACTTGTGTTTGTGCATCTGGATTTACTTGCTACGGGAGTGTGGCAGTAAATCCAAATGTAACACTATATTTTTAATTATTTTCTGTTATGCTTCTTGCCTCTTATGGGGAAAAAAATCTAGGACAGATTCATTAACTTCTCTTTTTCTATAGATATATGGTTATCAAAATGATTTATGCTTACAAGGCAGGTGACAATATAATTTGGATACACATGCAATTTTTGTAAAGAAAAAGGTGGAAATTGTCTTTCTGTCATTTTAAAAATTGTTTTTTCCTAGAAGTGGACTGTTAAATTATGTATTGAACTCCTGAACTCTTTTCTTTCTGATGCACTTTCAAACCCCGCATCTGTTGTTTTAATTCCATCTTGCTGCAAGTTACTTAGAAAAGTTGCTTGTCATATTGCTCCTCCTGCAGTAGGCTGGAAACCCAGTTCTGTTCTACCTCCCTCATTTTTTCTGTCTCTTCCTGCCCCTAATGCCTTTTCTAATCCATCTGTGCACTTTTCTGGGAGTCCCAAAGGCTTAAGAAGTGTTCTGTTTTGTTTGATGTTAGTTTTGTTTGTATTAGTTTGACAGGTGATTTTTTTGTTTTAGAGTTGCTTCTGCAACCTGAAGATCTTTTTTTAACAATGTCATACTTCCCTTTTGGTTTTGAATTCTACTGGCCTCATACAGTTGTGCAGCAGTAATTAAAATCATTGCATTATCTAATGTTTGTGGTTAATATACGATAGATTTGGATAAATCATAAAGTGCTATGTTACCTACCAGCTAAGACAGGATGAATACTCTTTTCAATGTAAGAAAATAACTTTTTTTTTTTTTTTTACCTATTTTAGAGGTAATGGCAAGAATAATGCAGTCTCACTGAAGCATAAAATGAATTATGTTATTGTCTTTGACTGGTTGAGATCTGCATACCTGTGCACTCTTACAGAATAATACCTCCTCCAACCCGCAGCTTTCTTCCGCATCTGAGTACACTTAAGATCATACCTTTAACAAACAGGGGCACCGAATTTAACACCCCTGTTCACAGATGCAGTCTCTTCCATGGATATTCAGATTGCTGATTATGAAAGAACAGAAAGAAAAAAATCCAGTGTTTAATGCATTTAAAAAACTTTCTTAAGTTATAATATCAGGTGCAGTGTTCTGAAGTATTTGCCAAAACCGAGTTTTAATTCGAACTGTTTTCATCCAGTCAGGGTGGTTTGTTTAAGTGAGAACAAGTATTGAGTCCCCTTTAGCTCTAGTTTTGCTTGTTGTGCTTTTGTTTTCACCTGAATCAAATGGGATTTTCTTGTATATGCATGGGTTTTTTGGTCTCTTTTTTTTTTCTTTTTTTTTTTTTTGGTGTGTGTACTTTTTTCCTGCTCCCCCTCTCCCCATTATGCTCCCTTTGGCATTTTTAGCTATGTTTTTTCTGGAAGTTTTGAGTGTGTTAAATCTGCAGTTCAAAACTGAATTCTACTATTCAAAGAACAAGCCCACACAGCTGAATCTGAAATTGCTCTGCACGTGAAATCTTTCAAATTAGAGTATTTGCCACAGTTACAGTCCTGAAACGAAGAGAAACTAAGTCACTTCTCATCAAGCCCGTTTTTTCTTTTGCGTATATAACTAGATGCAAAAGCGCACGGGTACAGAATTCATTTTATTAAATGAGATTTACCTGTAACTTGTTGCTTTTTAAACCTTTTTCTTGTAACTAATTATCTGAACTGATATTTATATCCGAGATTTGCATAAGCTTCCTTCTAATTATGTTGATGTACAAAAATATTTTCATTAAAAATAGATGCAAGTATATGTATATCCGTAGCATCTGATGGGGACAAAACCAGTGAATTGATTTGATGTGTGTTGGATCTTTATTTTTATCTCAACCCTCAGACAATGAGTTAGAATAGACAAGAACTTGGACAGAACGTGGGGTTTGTTGGTTTTTTTTCCCTCCCTTCTCCTGCACAAGAGTTATTTTTCCATGACCTTTCTGAATGTCGTTATTTTTTCACATTATTTTGCCCTAGTACTATTGCTAAATGACAGTATGCACTTGCAGCAGAGGTCAGAATTTTCTTTTAAGTTCTGCTTTATGAGTTGAATTCATCAGCCAAGTGCATTAGTAAGTCTCTTGCATTGTGGTTGGGCAGTTCCTGTGTGAAGGAGGGTGTTATGCTGCTACTATTAACTTACAAATTATCAAATTTAAAGTTTGATTTCTCCCTCCCCCCAGTGACATTGATGAAATGGCAGAAAACTAATCTCACATGAAAATATTTTTCAGACTTATACCTGCAGTCAGGTTTAACTGCCTGATGCACAAAGTCTGTTTTCTTAGTTTGTATCCCACTGCTGAAAATACTGAAGTATTAATCAAGCTTGCATGTATGATGTAGTCCCTGCTGAACCATACTCTTAACAAATGTCAGTTTTAATCCTAAGCTTGTCTTATGAAGACAAGTAAAGCTCTACTGTAAAGAAATCCACTGTCAAAAGACATTCAGTGTAAATGTTCTTCATATCATCAGCTTCAGTGAAAGGTTTATTTTTATTGTAATACAATCTCTGTGAAATTTCTCACTTGTCAAACAATGCAAATAACTGCTTCAACAATTAAAGACTCTGTGGTAATAGTTCTTTAGACATTGAAAAGCCAAAATTGAAGCCTAACATACGTAGAAGCTATCACAAAGAAAATCGGTTAGGCTTTGATAAAATAACAGCAAAGACGTGTGGGCTTTTTTTTTAATTTTATTT
>JBCJKH010043053.1:0-44527 GCA_039877255.1 Loriculus beryllinus
TTAGCATAGCCAAGGCTAGGCTAGGTGTCGTGGTTTAAGCCCAGGCTGTAAATCAGAACCATGCAGTCTACTCCCCCCCACCACCTCTCTTCCTCCCACTTCTGGAGGGATGGAAAGGAGAACTGAAAGAATTCAACTCCCATAGGTTGAGATAAGAACAGTCCAGTAACTAAGGTATAGGAAATAACAAGGGAAGAGAATACAATACCGCCTGCCAAGCCTCGCGAGCCCAAGCTCCAGGAGGATGCGGAGAGCAAGATACCACCTTTGGAAGCCACGGCTGGGTCCAGCCTCGGGCACCTGGAACAAGTGGAGGATGCAGGAGACCACGCAGCATTTCCCAGCAAGGCAAAGGAGGAAGATCTGGACTCAGAAAAAGAGAAGCTGGTGGTGAGAGAACTGGCAAGCACAGCAGCTACACCAGCCCCAGTGACAAGTACAGCAGCATAATTTGAGGATTCTGAAGGTCTTGAATGGCCTTTGGGTACCCTTGGGACATGCCTGCTGATTGTGATGGGGATCAGCATGGTGGCACACACACAGAGTGTGTTTTACCCATAACCATTTTGTCTGATCTCAAAAGTTAACCGAAGTCGGGTTTGGGTCTTGTCTTGAGTTAGACGATGACATAGGAGGACCAATAGGTTTTCCCCAAGGCTAGACAGTGATGAGTGACAGGGTGTGTGGGACAGTACGGGCAAGTATCTAGTCCACTGGCCCCCTCCAGTGCTTTGAAAGTGTCAGAGATGGAAGGCAGCTCCATGGAGTCCACGATGACAAGTTCATAGAATCATAGAATCGTAGCATCATTAGGGTTGGAAAGGAACTTAAGATCATCTAATTCCAACCCCCCTACCATAAGCAGGGACACCCCACACTAAACCATGCCTCCCAAGGCTTCGTCCAACCTGGCCTTGAACACAGCCTGGGATGGAGCACTCACAACTTCCTGTATCTCGTTGATTTTCCTTGCTGCAGAAGACAACAAACCTGGTGTGCTAACTCAGAAGAGAGCCACAGGTTTGCACTGGCAGCTTTAGAAAAAAAAAGAAAAATTGGGATGCTACACCAGGTCATGATAAGACTCTTATCTCTATTAATGTCAAAATTATCAAGAGGACTCATTTCATGTATTTTCAAAGCTTCTGTATGAGCTACAAAAAGCTGAAGCTAATCTCATTTGCCTGAAGTGCATTCATTAGCGATGCAGAGCCTGATCAGAGCTGTATCACATGCTCTTATGGTTCCATTAGGATTTGTGGTGAAGGGCTGATCAATAACTACTGAGCTCTTAGGGCTGCCAAACAGAGAGGAAAAAAAAACTATATATAATCCCTTAAAGACCTTAATTAGGCAAAACCAAAATTATTATCTTAATAAGCCAAAAGAATTTAATATTAATCTAGTTGCAACAACTTCTGTCTGAATATTGGGGATGGCCTATATTAATCACTAAGTGTATAAAAGCAGGTGATAGCTGATAAGAGAAGCAAAGTAGGCAGCATCTGCCAATGGGTCTGTTTGGCAGTTTGCCTCCTTGTAAGCACTAAGCTGTGGGAATTTTTGTCTTCATTTCCATTGAGCAAAATGTTCAGAAACTCTTGTTGCTCAGAAATTCTAAGTGGAGAAATATTTTCAAAAGACATCTATTGCAAGCAGCCAAGGAAACACTTTTGAGTGTCTGGAGGCTTTGTGTAGGTCAGAGAGTCTCAACCTCTTCCATACTTTGAATTCATATCTCCAAAGAGAGCAGTTTCAACACATTCTTTGTCTCATTACTTTTCAGTATATCTGCCTTGCATTTTCCTTGTTCTCTTTGCAGTATAGCTTGAAAGAGAGAAAAAGAGAGAGAATGGGAATTTTTCCTGTGATCAAGACTTCATAATCTAAGGCCTTAACCTCATTTAAAGATGTTTCTAATTAATCTGATGCCTATATTTGAACAGAATAGACATTATGACCTTAACAAAAACACTTCAGCTTAGAGATGCTGAGAAAAAAGCAAAATACAGACGTATAGGCAAAACAGTTAGATCTAGCATCTGGCTTGTAGCTTCTGAGTACTTAAAGCTTTTTACATCTAAAGCTTTTATTATGCTAAGAAGTAAACCAAAAGGTTGACAGGCTGGTCATGGTGAAAGGTAGCAAAAGGCCCAGCAGTAGAAAAGGAATTTTGAGAAAACAAAATGCAGATGTAACATGGAGGAAATGAAGAGGAAAAAAACTTCTCCAATACATGTCTGCCTCTCTTATCCAGAAGTGAGCACTTTGAACTGAGCGGTACTGAAAACTTTCTCTTTTCCTTTGGAAATCGTGGAGAACACATTCAGTAAGCAGAGACATGATTAACTGCCTGCCATTCCCAAGACAAACCTGATTTATTGCAACTATTTCCCCTCAGATACCTTCTTCTGACAGGGTTTGGACAGTGTGAACTCTCTCAGTACTGCTGCCTTTTCCTTTTCCCCACTGATGGTTCATTTCCCAACCAGGAAGGAGAGAGGATGCAAATGCACAGTACTCCACCTTGGGTGTAAAGCATCTGCTTTGCCGCTCCCTTGGTGCTGACAAGAAATAAACATCTAAGCACCTGGCAAGTCCACGAGTATAATTTAATCACAGTCTTCCATGGTATTTTCACACTTGTATTATCAACTTTCTAAAATTATGTCCACTATGTACAGATACCACCATTTTCTAACAGCTTTGGTGATCAGTCCCAGATGTTTCACTTTTTCAAGAAACCATGCAGATGAGGTGCCTGTGAGGCATAAAAATGTTAACCTAGTTCAGTTTCTCCACTTTACCACTAAAACAGGGTTCATGCAGAAGCATGGTCTATAGGACACACCTGCCGATTAAAGCAGGTATATGTTCACATCTGCAACTTTAGCTTGCACTGTCAACTACCATGATGGTACACACAATGAGGGTACATGTGCCAAGGCAGGATAGGTTTGACTTGCCTTGCATCACTGCCTGTTTGGCTTTCCAAAGTTAGGATACAATAAATAATAACTCATTTCAGCTCAAAGTTACTACATTTTCTTTGGTAGAGCAGTGCAAATAAGCCACTTAAGAAGTATAAGCTACATAAAAAGTATATACATGTGAAGTATATCTGATTAGGACATGCAAATTTTAATTATCATTTATAATACTGCTTGTTCAGAAATCGTTATTGTGAATAGTAAATAACATTTCAATTTTTATAACTGTCATAAACCAATAGACCTGAGCCTTGATCGCCATACCACCACTTATTCTTTCATTGATGTTTTGTAAATATTCTGCCAACCTTTCTACCACATTATGAATGATCTTTCCATCACTCAGAGAAGACAGGCAGTCTGTTGGGTTCATAACTAATACCTTCATTTGGATAGTGCTTGGGTTTATATCCTTACAGTCCAAAAAGGTTTGTATCCACTTGTAGCAGCCTGATTTGAACTAGGCTCTGCCACCTTAGAAACAAAACTTGTTACCAAAAGCAACAGCTTTGCTTCCTTTATTTGTATTAGATTTGCCCCCTTGAACAAAAATGGTGATCTTACGTATGTTGTTAGCATGTTTCCTATTAGACCCAAGAATCTAATGGTTTTCATTGGTTCAAAGAATGAGATGCCAGAGAAAGACAATTTCTGCGGGGGGGGCTAAAGAGACACCTCTATATGGAGTAATTGGAAAGATAAATGGACTGGCAAATTTATCTACTGGCGAGTTATCTGAAGCTGATAATGTACAAACAGCTAATTAAAGAAATCAACCACATTTTGTCATGGCCACTGAAAACGATGCCTCGCTTTAGGGCTTTTCAGGGGCTATGACTGAGCTAGCTGGAACTGCTTACGTAGAGCAGGGGTTCATGTTAAAAAATGATGATCAGTCTGAATTCATCCTGTGAGCCTCTACGGCAGGGATGGACAGCATGAGAACAAAAGCAAAACTCTAAAGCGGAGCCTGGAGTACCAAAAGGTGTTGAAACTCACTAGAAACATAAATGAAATGTGATTTATTGTATCTGAAGCCAGTGCATGGCAGCAAATACAATGAAAAGGAGGTGAAGGATAGAAGAAATCTCAAAGGAGTAGAAAACGCAGGTGAAAGATCCTTACTGCTCCACAATTCCTACTCTACAGAAGTTCTCTTTTCCCTAAAGTTACAGGTGAAAGAAGAGTTAGAAAATTTTTTTTCACTTAGGGACTGAACTGTTGACTATTTCTCACAA
Organism: Loriculus beryllinus; assembly: GCA_039877255.1. NCBI lineage: Eukaryota > Metazoa > Chordata > Aves > Psittaciformes > Psittacidae > Loriculus > Loriculus beryllinus. The sequence continues at coordinate 4,229 of JBCJKH010043053.1, forward strand.
TAGGGTGAGTAGGCCACAAGAATAAATAGTCTACACAAACACAATGCCACACTCAAATTGCGGAACTCATTGCTAGGATGTATCATACAATCCAGAAGAATAAATGGATAAAAAAACAAATTAGTCATAAGCCATCTTAAAGTGTGGCAGGTCTAGTGAAGGTTAGCAAACAGAAATGTTAGAAGACAAAATCTTTTGCAATTCCCAGACCCCTTGTTATTTCCTGAAATTTGCTGGGCAGGTGAGACTTCAATTTGCTCTCAGGCAACAGCACTTCCAAGAGCTACAGCCCATAACATCTTCCTTGTGTTGGATTGTTGTTTGCTTGATTGTCCCCATTCCTTTAGATGTGTCTTCTGCCTTTCTTTGGTGCCCTTGATCAAGAGAATTTTTTTGTCTGACATTTTTGGTTCCCAGTGGGTCTGAAGAGATTTGCTTTCTTAATACTTATGAAACTCTTGGAGCAGCACAAAGAGTGACCACCTGTCCAGGTGCAAATGCAGGAAGAGCAGTTCTTTTCAAGAAGCAGGTTGTTAAGCACAGCTCTGCTTCTCTGGCTACCTCATTCCTTAGCTGCTGTTTTTAATTTTAGTCCACTTCAGACGACACTGATTTCACCCAAAATATTACACATTAAAACAGGAGTTTCATTCAGCTCCTGACAGACACTTCCACCTGCAGTCACTTGTACTGCCCCAGTAATCCTGCTTCAACACAGGTATTGTCAGTTTCAGTGCATAAAACACTTACTAGTTTTGGACTTTCATTTTCAGGGAAAACAATGAGACACTTGGAAACACAGGAAGCATCACAGAAGATAACTGACATTCTGCAGGTGAGCAAAATCATCCATTTAAACTTGAGTTGCACATATTAGTAGCCCAGCCCTGTGCTTGGATTTTGCTGTTCCCAACCTGTTGCCTTTACTGCTAAAAGCTCAAAGGTAAAATGTAACACTTGACTTTGAACCATAATAAAGAATTAAATCAAGGCTCTGACTCACATTTCAGTCAGTTTAACAGCGGTTGAAGTTTAGGCTCTCTGCATCCTTTTCACAGTGCTATCTAAACTGAGCTTATAGATACCCCGGAACTACTCCAATTCAGAGACCCTGGATTAATCTCAATCACCACCAACTACAGTTTATGTTAATGCCCTGGGCTTCAGCAGACCTTATTTAACTGCCTGAAAACATGGTTACATAGTTTGATAATGCTGTTGGAGATGCTGGTCCCATCACCCCTCTGCCCTGAGTTGTCTGGTCCCAGGGAGCTGTTCTGGATGGAGGCTCATTTTTCTGGCTGCATAGGCACAGCACTGGATAATGTTCTTCTCTCTCCCTGTCTTGCTAAAGGCACAGGAGGTTGCTGGGGCTGAAAGCAGTACAGACTTTGTCTTAAACCTACTATTAAACTACATTCTTTACCTGACAGTTTTACAGGCTAACACAAAGAGAGACCAAATCACCACTTTTTGTCTGAAGAGGCTGTTTTCATGGGGTGTGTATTTCAGACAAGCTCCAAGGCTGGTGTGCTACAGCTTGTGCATGTTATTGTTAAAAACCTTGAAAAACAGTTATTTTTGTGTTGTTTTTTTTTATTTTATTTTATTGTCTGTGAAACAATAATCTTCCAGATGAAAATCAAAACCAAATCACTCAGAAAATCCTGTAGAGACTTAATTTTGCTCAGCTTCAAAAGTGCAATAAAAAAAAAAATCACTTTTGCCAGAAAACAAACATCACATATTAAGCCTTTTTATCACCATGTCTAATGTTTTACTATCTGTGAAATCACATTTTCCAGGATGAACTGTCTCAATACACTTCTGAAATATCCTGGTAGTGCTTAGTGACCATTTGAAAGAGGAACTCTGGCCTAGACGCAGACACAGACAGAAGTCATCTTTCTGGAGGGCAGCATAAGACACTCAGCTCCACCCAGGAGTGTACAGGGGCCAGATTCAAAAAAATGCACATTCTCCATTTCACAACAATTCATCTTCTAAAGGCAGGGATTTGGGGGATTTGGGGAATGTACATATATTTTCTTCTTCCCTAAAATACATATGAAATCTTTAGTATTAATACTGATAGTAACAGTGACCAGCTGTTGTGTACATCTTTCATTAGCATTAATACCTCGTTTAATCTTGGGGAAAATGAAGCATGGGGAGGTGATGACACTTCTCCATTGACAGCAAATTGGACATAGTGAAGAAAGGAAACTAGATGTCCCCACTAAATATTTTACCCACTTGGGTACATTTCTTTCACACACACGGAGTGGTTACTTACTTTAAAGACAGTTGTGATAGGAAGAGAGGCTATGGTTTGCCGAGGTAACCATGGGAAAACAGAGGAAGAGCAGAAACCAAGCATAAGATCTCTGATGCTGATAATGGTGTGTACTGGGGATGGAAAGAAGAGAAGAAAACCCCAGCTGTACCAGCATATGTGTAAGTGTTTTAGCTTGTTACCTAAGGATCTTGTACCATATCTTGACACAAAATTCACCCAAAGTGGAATCCTGGAGTTCAGCATTTCCACTGATCTGTTTTTCAAGGCAAGTATGTGGGGAGCAGTTGCTCTCCACTACCTGTGTTTGAAACATATGCTAAGAACGTCCATGCTTCAGAAGGACCTTTCAATGATTAGAAACTGTCTATTAAATATAAATACACTGTTTGTACTTTGGCTTGTGGTGTTCCTGCCCTGGATCATGGTGGAGGGATGCAGTTTTATTATTCTTATCAGACATTATTAATGTGGTGGTCGGGAGAAAACATCTAACATAGGGCTACACTGCATGAGGTGCTTTAGTGCCAAGCAGTTAATCAGAGTTCTTGACACAAGGAGCTCACAGTTCACATGAAAACTTAAGCCTAATATCTATCCCCTCATTTGCTTTCCCTTTTTTCCTGAAGCAGACGAGTAATTTCTCCCTATATCTTCACAAACCCAAAAGGATTAATTCTCCATCTTCTTTCTATGTTGGGCATGCCATTTAGGGGCATCTGGATCTATTGAATCTATTGAATTCAATGCATTGTGTCTGCATAAGTAATAAAATTATGAAAAATTTCAGAAATATTACAGTAGTGTTCACATAATAGAAAAAGAAAGAAGCATGAGGACTGAATCAACTGTAATCTCACAAGGATACACAACAAAAGTTTGAAACAACCTTTCTCATTGTTTAGATGACCCAAGTAGCAGAGTTATGGCTTTGTGACTATTTGAGGTACTTGGAACTTGACAGCAACTGAAGTAAAACCACATTTTCTATTCCCTATTTTCTGTATTAAAAAAGCATGGGCAGGGCCTCCAGATTTGTCTTTTTCAGGGAAAAAAAAAAAAAAGTAAAAATATCAAAACCTCAGATTATGTTGGAGGTAAGAGGCAGGTGTTATTACTGAACTCCCAGAGTACAGTATAACAACATGTACTACAACGTGATGCCAGATGCAGGTGTTGGACTTCACCTTAATTCTGCGCCATGGTACATCTGTTAAACCCTGGCCACTAAACCCATAGACCCTTTGTAGCAATGTATTGCAACAGGAATTGGAGGTCTGCCTTGCAGTCTTGACAAGTCCATCCCGCAGAGTCTACAATGTGACTTTCAAAAACTGGAGTTCAAATTATTTTACTAATAACCAACAGACTGCAAATCAGGAAAAAAAGATTTCTAGACATTTTAGAAGCAGGTCAGGGTGCAAGTGCATGGGCTATTGGGGGAGCATATGAATCTCTAGCACTGGACATCTTCAAGAACAAGTTTGACAGGGATAACATAGATAAAGGTGGTCCTGCCTTAGGCAGTGGATGTACTGGCTGAGCATTGGAGGTCCTTTCCCATACTACGATGCTATGAACTTGAGAAATCAAATGACTCCTCTCAGTGATTCCTCCTGGGAGTTTAGGGCAGACCTTACTACTCGATTTCCTTGCAGGAAATTGTAAGTCATACATCTTCCTTTCTCTCTGTGAACACTCTAAAACTGCAGAACACAATTCGCACAGTGCCTTTAATATCACTACTCGTGAGAAACCTTACTCACCATCCTAATGACATTCCTAATAACAATTCACCTCTTCTTTATTCTTTTTGGAAACATCAATTTTCACAATCACATCACAGCTGTTTTATTCTAATTTATCATCAGAGGAGGAGTTTAACTGCAAGAAGCATTAGGTTGTAACAATAAAAAAAAGAAATCAAACAGAAACATGGAGCTGATAAGAGGGAAAAGGCAGATATCTGCCTCTCCTCATATGGTCCTTCTAACACGCTTTGCTTTGGTCTTGTCAAATGGAATTCTGCTCAATAACAGTCCTCACATGATCTTGACATATTTTTTCCACCACTGTGTTTCTCTTAACTCTATGCATTTTTCAATCACTTATCTGTATCCCATCAGATATAAGCCTTTCCATTCATCTTTCTGTGTTCTTCAGGGTCTATCCCTGGCTTAGCCATTGCCTACTTCCCATCAGAGAGATGTCATTTCTCCCTCCAGCTGGCCCGTTATCTTTCACTGCCCACATGTATTTCCAGACAAGTGCCTTAATTTCCATTCTAATGGCAGAAGCCAGAAGTCACTAAAGTCTTGTCTCCATCTCCACATGTAAACAAAGACAGCTTTTCTTCCAGAAACTGCATGGAACATGAGGCCATTTGGATGTTCTGATCTTCTGAGACATTTATCAACTCAGACTGCTTGAACATGGTCCAGGCGATGAGAGCAGCATCACAAACACAGCCTCTGTAAGAGCCTTCTCGGCATTGTGACTCCCATTAACGTAACAATGATCAAAATAACCCTTTTCATACAACAAGCTCAGAAGTAACTGAATCAAAGTACCTCAAAATAGAAAGTGCTACTTCAAATAAAGCAGAGAATCAGAAACCTCAGTAGATAGTAGCTATCTATCTCAAGCACTACAACAATTTATAGAGAAGAGTCAGTTACTGGATGTGGGTTGGAAGGACATGAAACTTTTCAAGAAGAGCTAACTTTCTTTAGCATTTACCCACAGAAAGGTACCCACATACAAAGGATCAAATTCTTCTCTCTTTAAAGCATGCCAATCCATTGCAACTCTCAGGATCTCTGTAGTTACAGAAGTGAAAAAGAATTAGATGTAGTTAACACATTCTATTTTAGTAAACAGGTGTGTATGATTAGTATTGCAATAAGACACTGATAAAGAAGTTGGCAGCAGTAAGAACTACATAAAAATAAGTTTAAAAGAATATTGAAAACCAAGTTTAAAATATCACAGTCTTACATCAGTAAGTTGGTCAAATGGAAATGAATAGGGTACAGACTGTACTAGACAGAAGATATTTTAGCAGCTGAAACATTGGATTAGTATGTGTATTATCTAGCAGATTATGTCTATAACTACTTAATTCCCTAGTACATTTGCATGCACTAGAAGGTTTAAGCAGTCCACTCCAGATTTAAGTAAGTGGACTGGCAATGTAGGCTGAATTTAACCTTGCAATGAAATCTCCAAAATGCTGTGAGGTTACAGTAGGACTGAATACACTCCTATGATAGAGCAGATAATTTTATAATTCCTTCTTACGTATAGTTTGTTTCCTATAAACATGTGACAATCAATAAAAATTATGTTTAAGAAATATGAAATCTTTACATATTGCTTTTTTATTAAACAAAGGAAAAACTGCTATAAAAACTGTCTTTAATTAGTTTGTTGTGCTTTACTGTTAAAATCCACTTCTCATGGTAGCAGCATGGACAGAAATTCAATTTGTTTTTTCTTTGAATTCACACAATGAGGTGGAAGCCTCACTTCAGCAGAAAACTTGCCTTGCTCACAGCAGCTCTCTTTTTATTTCCCCATTATTATTTTTCACCTTTTTGTACTGCATATACAGAATCAAAGAGTGGTTTGGGTCAGAAGGGACCTTAAAGATCATGTAGCTCCAATCCCCCTGCCATGGACATGAACATTTTTCACTAGATCAGGTTGTTCAGAGGTCTTGAACACTTCAAGGGATGGGTTATTCAGAACTCCTCTGGCAACCTATTCCAGTGCCTCACCAAACTCATAGAAAACAATTTCTTCCTTTCATCTAATCTATATCTACCCTCTGTGAGTTTAAAACCAATACTCTTCTCTTAACATTATAGGCTCTTGTAAATGCCTCTTTGAAGCTTTCTTATATGCTCCATTTAAGTATTGAAAGACCACAATAAGGTCTGCCTGGAGCCTTTCTTTCTCCAGGCTGAACAACCTTAACTTTTTCAACATTCTTCACAGGAGAAGTGTTCCAGCTCTCTATTAATTTCATCATCCCACACTGGAACTGCTCTGACAGGTTCATGTGTTCTTGTGCTGTGGGCGCCAGAGGTGGATGTAATATTTCAGGTGACAACCTGACATATATATATTGTCTAGGGTGCCGCCTTTCTTACTTATTTTAGAATAGCTAGTTTATCTCTTTTCTGCAGATCCAATCTTCCCTGATCAGATAACTCTGTTACTCTTTTCAAAGAGACATGTTGTAAAACCATTTTCATCAAGAGAGACTGCCAATCCATCTCCACCCCAAGGCAGGCTTGGGATGCAACCAAACAGGGATTGGCTGAAAAGTGCAAGAGCCAGTGCACTTTCGCTGCTCTAATTCCTTCTGATGAGCTTATCCAGAAGCAGACAACCCCCCTGTCCATGTCAGAGAGAGTAGTGAGCCAACTTCATCCATCCCCTTGTTCACACCAACATCCCCCCAACAACAGTTTTAGCTGGTGACTAAACTGCCAGATACATTTTGAATTCTTGAACACTGCCAAAAATTTATAGCTTTCGCAAAACCAAACAGAAGTCACACCTGAAAAGCTCAAGCTTTCAGCTCCTTCCAAAAGCACGATCCCATTGCCTTGAGCAAGGCTGTGCTGCAGGTACACTAAGAAGGGCTGTAGGGCTGGAAACTGCCTCTGCAAAGATATATAATCAGCTTGCATTTTCTCTTTTTCCTTCTATGGTCCCCTGCTTAACGATATTTCACTTTCACACACCCTTCCCATAGAGGACCTCTGATAACAAAAACACCCTGAAATTAAAAAATAAATAAATAAATAAATCAAAAAGATGAAGGATTAAACCATCTAATCCCAAGGAAAAAACTAATCTTTGTTTTCAGTCCAATTTCCAAAGTGATCTTAAATATGCTATTCTTACCTCAGCAGTCTAAATTTTGTTTAGCATTATATTGATTAGGCAGTATTTGATGAAAGGCACTAGAAAGCTGCGGGTTTCTCTTACATCTTTGTCACTGGTTCATTTTTCATTAAAAACTTTGGAGCAGTCTTCTCATCTTTTATTCCCAGGAAGCCATGAAAAGATGCTTATTTTCCTCCACAGAAAACAAGTTACCACTCTGATGTAGATAAGCCATTTGCAATAAAGTTTTTGACAGCATAAACTAAGGCAAAATATATTTACCTATATAGACAGGAATAACTCAGTATATTTATTACAGCAATTGCAAACTGTAGCTCAGGAGTTGAATTCCTGTTGTTTCAAGTTTTGAATATTCTTGGAAAGATCTTCACTTAGTGCTCTATGTAATATTTTTCCATACATTTGAAGTCAGACATTCTACAAAATTCAGGTTGCCCATAAGCAGGATCAATACACACAAAGTGAAGAAAGGTAAGTCTTTCTCAAAGGAAATTATTTTTCACCAGGAGCAACGTATTGTAGAGCCTGACTTCTAATTGTATACTTATGTAATAAGTACCCCAGTTTTTAGATGCCTCTTTCTTTGTTGCTGAGCATGTATTCTTGAGCCAGATTCAGTGGACATACGTCCATTGGATTTTCGCCAAAATGAACTGTCGTGGTTTAAACCCAGTTTCTACTCCTCCTCCTTCTTTCTTTCTCCCCCTCCCCCCCTTCCTACCCCCTCCCAGAGGGATGGGGAGGAGAATCAAAGGAATGTAACTCCGACGGATTGAGATAAGAACAGCCCAGTAACTAAGGTATAACACAAATCACTGCTGCTACCACCAATAATAATAATGATAAAGGAAATAACAGGGGAAGAGAATACAGCACCTCACCACCCATCAACAGATAACTCACCCCACCCAGCCCAACTGAGCACCGACTGATACCTCCTCCAACCCCCCAGAGCACTAGCCCTTCCGGGTAACTCTCCATTACATCCTAGGCATGATGTGCTGTGGTATGGAATACCTCTTTGGTCAGTTTGGGTCAGGTGTCCTGTCTCTGCTTCCTCCAGGCTTTCCCTCCTCCCTGGCAGAGCATGAGACCCACAAAGTCCTTGGTCAGAGTAAACATTTGAGCAGTAACTAAAACCATCAGTGTTATCAGGGCTGTTCCCAGGCTGAAAGTCAAAAACACAGCACTTGCACCAGCTGCTAAGAAGGAGAAAAGATGACTGCTACTGCTGAACCCAGGACTGAAGGCTAAAAAGATTTAGTAAGAACCTAGGAAATAAGTAATCTGGATAGAGAAAAAGAAGTGCTTTTACTGACCCAGAAGCAGCTGTCCATTCTGAAAAGCAGTGGCATAAATCATGCCTGGGCTTTGTCTTGAAATCTGTTACTTTAAGCTAATAACCAAGAAGTAGGCAGCTGCCCTGCCTTCCACCTAGACAACTGCAGATAAGGGCTGGGTTAGGCTGGCTGATGTGTGAAGAAGACAGACCAACCTCCCACTTCAGCTCTCTTGTTTATGTTGATGTTTTTGGATTTTAAAAACATGCTAATGACCCCTTATTTCATAAAGCAACAGAACAAACCTCACTTCACCATCCTGATCTTCCCTAATGCAGCACAGTATAATATAATTTCTCCAAAGTAACCTTGCAAAGCTAAACTGCAGATTATCTGTCCTTTGTGTCAGTGTGCTAACACACCTGAAGTTCTCAGAGTTGCTCGATTTTTGTTCTCTTTGGGCTGCCATGCATTTCTGAGCTGGCTTAGAAGCTTTCATGCAGGTTGCCCTGCTGCCCACATTTCGTGCTCATCTATTGGGTCCTGAGGAGGATCATGCTGCTGTATGTCCGTATTTGTTGGTGTGCTGGTAGAAATGCTGGTGCAAGATGAGAGACTAACAGCTGAGATCCTGAGAGTTCATTTAGCATGCAGCAGCTCTGGAAACCTGCCTTAAGCTGCATGAGTGCTATATCCCCGGGGACTGCTGCAGTGGCAGGGAAATTACAGGATGCCTCATTGTGTGTGGTTTTGCTCCTTACTCTTTCTACATCTAGCTCTAGCAGCTCTCTTTGGGGTACAGATTTTCTCTGCTGAAGTCATCCTCCAGGAATACTTGACAACCCTCTCACTTTGGCTTAACGACTAAATAGCTTTCAGTCTGGAAGATTCCTGAGGTTTCTAGATCTGTAAGGTGGAGCTGATCCTCATGAATAGAATCAGATAACCAGATGGGTTAGATGACCTCTCAAGGGACCCCTTTCTCCTGTCATCACACTCCTCAAAGGGATCTTCTAAGCGCTAGGAATGGGACTAAGCCAGAGGGGTTGGAAGCAAGGAGACTTAAAATGGGTATTTCTACAGAAGGGCAAGAAATTGCTCTGCAAACTGAAAAAGAGTGTCATCCTTCTGTGAGTGTTTGCAGTTAAACTCCAAGTATCACACATGTCATCTCTGGGGGCTTGGTGACAATCTAGAGACCAGTACACTTCAGGTTCTAAATAACTCTGTTAATTCTTGGGCTCGATACCTTTAAAAAACTGCATTTAAAAAACCCCAATTAAGATTAGGCTCTATTTCAGTAATGATTTATTTTTGTCAAGGACTGCTGGTTTTGTTCTTGGACGAGTGTGCTCTTTGGCTACTTGTATTCCTCAGCTTTACAGTCCTTCAGCTCCCTATGTTTCTCTGGAAGCAATACCTGGGTTATTAAAAAATAAAAAGAGATGGTCCCAAAGCAAAGACCAAACCAATTTAGCTCATGACATCTTACAGGGAGTGGGGGCAAATGTCTGTTTAGCTCTGTTCCAGTTTTGTTGGCATAAAGTTAAGATGCATAAAACGTCTTGGGGCTGTCAGTCTTTCAGATCACTTCACACTGGTGGGTCACTACGTGATGTGAAAAGCCTGTCCAGCTTGCTTTGCTCCTGTCCCTTCTCCTCAACCCTCCAGCACCCTCAGTTGTCAGCCCCTTCACCTGGACCCTGAGCCAAGGTCTGAACAGGACTCTACAGCCAATTCAGGGGGGTATTTTTGTCCTCCTTCCTTCACAGGAAAATAAAGGGAGCAGCAGCAAGAGAAGAATAAAAATCAAATCTCTTCACTGGGGCCTGAGCAAATACTTGACTCTCTGGTGTCTCCAAGTTATTTTTCTTTAATAAAATGCAGCAGAGGAGGCTTTCTCAGGAGACTCTCTTTACTTCACTCTGTATTTCAGGGTCAATATTTTAACAACTTATTTTATACTCGTATTTGTACTTTTACAGTATTTCTTCTGCCACAGCTGAGATGGGACTGAGAGAGTCCATTAAAATGCAGAGAGACAGGAATTAACAGCTGGGACCCTCAGCCTGTTGTGCGACACAATGAACAAAATGCCACAAACATACACACCAGGCATGGAAAGTGGGAGCTTGCTTTGGTGATGATGCAGCCACTGTGCAGCAAGGGACAGATCTGTACCCAGGTAAGTGGAAAACAAATTTGGAAATCCCTCTGTAGCTAAAACCTAACCCAACGAAGCATCTTGTGTTTCAAAATGAAAATTCATTCAATAGCTGGCGTTTATGTATTTGTGTAGAGGCACTCCAGCTCTAAAGCCTTAGCATCTTAGCATGATGCTAAGACCATGCCCACGCATCTCTCCACAGAGGCAGCAGGTGATGGGATGTGACCCACCTTCAATGTACCCATAGCTGTGCTCTCTTGCAAATCAACCATGAGGGGATCCCCTTGCTCTGCCATGTCTTTCCTGTCTTTCCTTGTGCTGGGCCAAAGGCTCTGATCCAGCACAGCCACAATAGCCTTGTGAGCAGCCCTGTGGCTCAGACCTCTCCAGAGGCTGGAAGAGCCACAGGGCTGGTTTCTCTCCTGCACTAGTGCCTAGACAACTGTGCTGTGGGATACAGAGGGGAGATGCACTGCAGAGGGGCCACTGCTGCCCCGCTGGCACAGGGAGGGTCTTCCTGTTCGCTTTCTGCCTTTGCCAACAGGGCAGCAGCAGTCTGCTTTTTAGCCCGAGGCCTTGCAATCTCTTCCTCAGCGTTTCAGGGTTACTCTCCTAATTCATTCGCTCATGCACCGAGCATGGTGCTTATCCCTCCATTCATGGGGGAGAACTGTGGTAGGTAGGGATGGCTGTGATGCCAGCCAGACCAATATCTCTGTGGGGTCCCTTCCGAGCTCCTGTGAAAGCGTGGAAGCAGGATATGCGTGACTCTTGTTCCTGTCCCAGCACCTGCCATGGGGGCTCTGCTGCAGCCCAGCTCAAGGAGAGCTTGTCCTACAGGAGGTGACCACTCTTAGGGAGCTTGCACACTGCAGCGGATTAGAGTGTGACGGCTGGAATCAGCTTCCCAGAAGCGCCCAGCATCCCTACAGCAGGGACAGGAGCTGAGGATGTGCAGAAGCTCCCGAACTGCGGCAGTTGTGACATTAAAGCAGGATTGATTTTGGTTTATCAAAGCAGGGTGAAAATGTGGAAATCAACACCTTTGAGGTATTTGGGGTTACACAGGGTTGAACTCAGTCCCTCACATGAGATTTTTTCTTAAAAATAGAAGTAATTGAAGTATTAAAAATCCATGGAATTGGTTGGAGAAAAAGGCTTATTGTCACAGGCTCAGAGCTCAGTTAAATTCGTGTGGCAAACTAGAAGGTCATTATAAAGGATAATATGATGAACGTGTGGGGCTTCTGCTCATGCGGGGTCTGCAGTGGCAGAAGGTGAGGAGGACACATTCCTGGGGAACTTGTTAATCATCAGGGCTGTCCTGTTCAGGCTCTCCTCAAACCCCAGAAATCACTAAGTTACTCAGATGGGTGTCTTCTACTTGTCTGGGAAAACTTATGCAGCCAGGGAAATTGAAGTAAAGGATTCAGTCCAAATATTTATTCAGCCTGGCTTGGCCTCTTATTTTCTTTCTTCCCTCTCCCTGTCTGCTTGTGCCCCTGTTTGGATTAGGCAGCCAAGACTGCATTTTTGTTAAGAGTACTGTGAGGGTGCTCAGAAAGGCTGAGCTGTGCCCTGAACAGCCAAATGCTGTTACAAATCATCTCAGAGGAAATGATACGAGCGTGCGCTGTGCCCTTTCTTTCACAATGAGATGGCAAGGAAGAGTCAGCACCACAACAGCCGCTGTGTTTTCTGTCTCTATAGCTCTTCCCTCTCGCTCTCCATTTGTGTGCTCTTGTCTTTTTTTCCTCTGGAGGAACAAAAGAAAACAACATCTACTCCAGCCCATTTAAAATAACCTTTTCCCTTTTTTGCCAAAATGGACAGTTGTTGTCACCTCCAGTACCTTACAAGAGCCAGCCGAAGAGTGGCTTTCCCTGATAGCAGGTCATTCTGTAAGCAGGAAAAATAATGAAGCCTGTTTCTCTGCAGATCTATGTTCCTATCACATAAAGGGCAGTATTGACTTTTAAGTTAATTATACTCAAATCTACTGCTATCTCTGCATAAAGTATAAATGATATCATGCTCTGACTTCCATGTTCTGCAGCCACGTTGCCTCCCTTTCCTCTCCGCAGCTGCTCCACTGCCTTTAGCTGCCTGGCTTTCCTGCTCCTTTCCATCCTTGCACATTACAGCTTCTGTGTTTTTCTGCTGCTCCAGGTTTCTCTTGAGATCATCTTGTCATTTCCTCCTCTTTTTTAACCCATCTCTTACCCTTGACGTCACTGTTCTTCTCTTTGCAGGGCCATGTGAGCTGCTGCTGTAACCGTAAATAATGGGAGGACTGAGGTCACGCAGGAACAACTCCCAATACCTGGGGAACACCAGGGGAAGCAGGCTGGTACCTCACCCCACTCCCCCACAACTGGTAATCTCTCAAGGTCTCTCACATCTCCATTAACTACAGCAGACTCTTCAGAACCAGTGGTGCTCCACAGATGGGACCCACCAATTGTCCTTCTCCATTGTTAACCATTTATCCACTGGCCATAATCCAGCTACGGAATCTCTTTTTTCCTGCTGTCTGCCATTTTACTGCAGGGATTACAGCTCTTTTAAGGAGCTCTAGACAGCACAGTGTTCATTCCAGCTCTTGGTGGGAGGGAAGCAGTAGCAGGTACCAGGGCCCGTGTGGCACAACGAGTAATGGTGGAAGAACTGAGCTACAGCTACTCCTTCCTGGTACTCACTTGGCACTTTGCACTGTGCTGTGCTATCTAGGCTGCTATCTCCTATTATACATTTTTAATTGATTAATTTTTCATCCTTATCCTAAGGTCACACGTTTGTGACAGTTATTGTCAGCACCCTGTGCTCATTTCATGTAAAGTTATATTTAGACATTTCCTGGATGACGTATCCCTAATGTCCAATGTCCTTTTGCAGCTCGTGTTAAGTCAGGCTTCAGATCTTTAGACTAGCATTTGGTTAGTCCTTGTCTGGCCCATAAGCTGTGCTGCTCAGGAGGAGCATGGTCCCACTGGTGTGGCTGCAGTTACACAACTACATTAGGTTTCCTGGGGTTTTTTTCACTCTTTTTTGCCACTGCATAACCCTACCCTCTTCCCTTTACTGCCTGCCCTCAGCATGCTATCCAAGTGTGGCCAACAGGGCTCCTGCCTTTCCCACAATGACACACAGTGGCTGTTGCATATAATGAGGATTGTGGCCCCACATGTACTCACCAAAGCACTACGCTTCCCCTTTCTTTACCCTTACAACATTTTCCCCCACCTTGAGTATTTGAAAGCCAAGTGATATTCTAGAAATTGGGTCACAGGTGCAAAATGATCTGAGGTCAACTTGGGAAGGTCCAAACCACCCTCTCTGCTTCCTGGCCACTGCTTTTTTATAAATCATGTAAGTATTTAACTCTGAAGAACTTTACTTTCTATATCAAATTCTGTTAAGATTGGCTAATGGGGGAAAGAGAGATGTACATTGCCCAGCTGATCCCATAAGCCTTATTTCTATAGGAAATTGGGATAAAATGGGAAATGGAATAAGGAATATTAAAAACCCAGCCTTACTTGATCCTTTGCATATCTGATGCTTTTCATATTTTCTCTCTCTTTCAGTATGCTAAGGGGGATATGCAAGGCTGAGATGCTCTGTCTGAAGCCTCGGGCTTCATTTACTGAGTTGAAGTTGAGTTAGAACCTCCGAGTCTCTGGGGCTGTCTCTTGCATCAGAAACAACAGAGCTCATTATCATCCCTGAACTCTGCTCCTATCAGTCGCTGTGCTACGTGATGCTAACTGACACGTGGAGGAAAACAGGATGTCTTCCAGAATATGTGAAAAGGTAGGTTTGACATAAGATTAAATCAATAAGAGGAAGATGGATGAGCATTCATTACCTGTATTTATCAAGACTGTTTTAAGAGAACGGAAAGTTTACCTTAGGACATGTCTTCCCCTCCCTTTTGTTGTATATATGCACATCAGTAGGCTCTTCGGTTGCCACAGTTGGGAGTGTGTGTTTCAAGGTGAACTGTTGCTTATTTCAGCTTCCCTTAAAATGTTGCTTGGCAAACCAAGGTAGTTCAGGAGATGATTGATGAGCAATGAGACAAACACGTAGCGGGGACGGGCTGGACAGCTGGGATGACTTCAGCCACAGTCCAGATCTGATCCTATCATTTAAAGGGCAGAATTGTGTCGAAAGGAAGAGGGATGTTAAGGGAGAAAGGATGAATAAGGGAGAGAGAGACAGAATTTCAAAGGCTAGGAGGCAGGCTATGATACAGTAATCACCATAGTGATGATGGCGGGGGGGAGACAGGAGACAGGGCAAAACCGAAGTCAGTCAATAGAGCAAACATTCAAGGTTCAAAAAGGCAGCCTGCCAGCTTTGTGCATAGTTGGGGATCCTGGAGATCAGGCAGGCAGCAGCTGGCATATCCATGCCTTTCTGCTGCTGTTGATCGTATTTTGCTAAAGGTACATTTAAAGTTATTATTTGGATCATCTTATAACAGTGACAACAATATTTTAGCTAAAGGATATTCTCTTTCTATACAAGTGACTCTTTGCTAAGCTTGAGTAACTCTGTGGTAAGATTTATATGGGAGAAGCCCCATGTGGCCTCCTTCCCATCTTTTATTAGTGCCTTTGAATTGTTAGTGCATCTCCCTACTGATGTGGTAATCAGACCACAGCTACAAACCAGCCAGATATGGAGCTGCAGATCTGCAGTAGACCTCTTTGTCCCTCAGTGTACAGAGAGAGTAAGGTAACATCAGAAGGGGATCCACAAATGCTGAAATGCCAGTTATTGAACATAGTCCAAAGGGGGCACTGAAAAGAGGATACATCCTTGGATATACACTTCCATGTTAGAAGAGGTTGCAACAATTTAAAGCACAAACATCCTTTCAGCTGTTTGAGATCATCACATATCTGACGGAGGTTACAACTGTCACAGCAGAATGGTTCACCTGAGCACTCCCCATCTGCTCCAGTGCAATGTCTGCCCAGCTAGTTCTTGCACTGAAGCAGCTGAGTTATGTCACAAGCAACTCTACCAGCTCTCCTAAGAGGAAGCAACACTTTCCTGCCCAGGAGTTGTAGCTGAAGGACAAGGAGCTAATTCCTTACACTGTCACAGTTAAATTTGCCAGAGGCCATCTTACCAGGGCTTTAAATCCATCCCTCCCCATGGCACAGAAATCTTACTGCTCGCCACCAGGCAGTGCCTTTCTCCTTTCAACATTCAAACTGGAGCTAGATGTCTGAAACTTTGCCTTATTGTGCTAGTCTGGTTGTTGTTGTTGTTGTTGTTGTTTCTGTATCAGCTGCTGGAGATGACACAAGGGGCAGGGGTTAGAGCACTTGACAAAGAGATCTATTCACCTCCTGTCTATCAGCAGAGCATCCAGCCATAGCTGGAACCATGCTGGAAGAGAAGACCGTGAAGACCTTTTGAAGCTTTTCTCTGCTGCATGAAACAGTCAGAGATCCTTGAGGGAGGAGAAAGGGGGAGAGTAACTCTGTTTCAGATATAACAGCACCTATCTCAGCATCCCAGGCCATCGCTAGTAATTTAGATTGTCATATCCACTCCTACTCTGTCTTTGTCCTCTCAACACTTTATTCCAGACAGCAAGGTTTCTCTGAACTGTGGGAAAGGAGACATATAAGCTTAGAGACAAAAATCAGACTTATTCTAGTTATTACTGGAATACACCAAGGACATAAAAATTCGACACTGGTAAATTAAGTGTGCTATTATTATCACTTTGAAGGCTTCAGGATATGCTGTATTTACTCTGATCCTTTTACTTGCAAGTGTGTCTCCTTAATGCTTTATGGTAAAATCATCTATGGGTTTGGTTTTTCTCTCTTCAGAAATTAGGCCAGGTGTAGATTTTCAAAGCCATCAGAGAGACTGGGATGAGGATGAGATCCCTGAGTGGTGGAATGTGAAGTTAAAACAACAGGAAAAGTGAACAGCATGAGAGAAAGCAGAGATGTAGAAAAGATTAAAATGCAGAAAGGTCCGTTACAGGGGAATGTCCATCAGGATGTGCAATACCTCCCATAAGTGCATGGAAAAACATTCAGACTGCTGATCCTCCTGATTGTGCTGTCAATATATGGCAGTGAAGCTGTGATGGCAGGAGAGCTGCTCTCCCCTCCAGACTATGTGGCATTGTAGTACCGTTAGAAGATACTCCAGTAGGTCAAGCGGCAGAAATCTGTGGAGTAGATCTAAAGAGTCTCCTTCTGAGTAGGAGAATATGAATGATTCCAAATGATACATTGAGAAAAAAAAGAAGAAGTCATATTTCTCCTTTCCCTCACCCAAACTAGAAGCCTACATGTACAAGTAACAATGAGGTTGAAGTTCAGGTGATTCAGAAATTCAGATGACTCAGAAAAATGACAGAATAAAAACTGCATTATGATGAAGTTCTTAATGGGATGCTATTCTTTCCAAAGGACTTGAATTTATTTGGAACACAAGGCAGACAGAGGATTCCTTAGTCATTTTCTTTGCAGTATTTAATGTGTGGTCCCTTACTTATTTTACTGTGTGTTATTCAGGCCTGTTTTAAAAACCATCTGTTTCCTTCTAAGTAAGGATGCCGTATATTTGTTTTTCTCTCGTACATCCTTCATTTCTGCCCTTTGAATCCCATCTGGATGATCCGTTAAGGCAGTAAACAGGATTTTAAAAGAGAGTTTGAAAGGTAGGTGGTTTTGGAGGATTTGAGAGTTCCCATGTAAGACCTCTACTGTTACTTTTTGTCAGTGTGATAGGGAAGATGGAGTCCTAAAGTTTTCTCTAGTGCTCATCACTGCTGTTATTGAGGGCTTCACAAATACTTAATTCATCTTCATATTGGCCTGGCAAGGGTTTAATTTTACTCTGTTACTTTAGGGAAAAGTTAGGTGGGGTTTTAGAAATAAATCTCATTATCCATCTCTCAACTTCGATTGTAAGGTGCATCTGTCCAAGCAAAGACCTTGCCAACAGCATGCTAGTAGCATAATGGATTAACACCCTCTGATTATAGATCAGAAGACTGTAAGTATGACTCGTGGATTAGCTTTTCTTTTGCAGGCCACATATTCTTCCCTTCTTATTCAAGGTGTTTGAAGCACAGCATAGGAAACTCTTCACAATCTTGGATTCCTTACCAGCTGAGTGCAGAAACACCCCATTTTCACCCAATTTCTATAGGACTTGGTTTGTGCAGCTCTAAGTACCACTTTAAGGCTAAAGTGAAATAGAGATCTAGAAGGCAGGAGTGTCTCTTGCTGCCCTCGTCACATCTA
Source organism: Loriculus beryllinus (assembly GCA_039877255.1). Taxonomy (NCBI): domain Eukaryota; kingdom Metazoa; phylum Chordata; class Aves; order Psittaciformes; family Psittacidae; genus Loriculus; species Loriculus beryllinus. The sequence goes on from JBCJKH010043053.1 coordinate 22,184, forward strand.
AACCCCAACAGAGTGATCCTTTACCCAGAAAGATAGCAGATCCTTGTGAAAAAGACGTGATTATATCATTAAAGGCTTCAGAGTTAATATTCAGAAGCAAGGCAGAAGAGGTATCAGTTAAACTGAAGTTGGGCACACAGGCTTCATTTTAGTACTTCCCCAGTTTCCCTGTCACATTGTTCCTGCCAGATTTTTATATATATGCAGGAACAAGAAATGGAATGAAAATACGCTTAACAGAACTGATATCAGTTCATTGCAAAATACATTAGTTATGACCAATAAAGTCAGATTATTTCACTGGCTTGACTCGCAGTTTACCCTAGTATAACCCAGAACAGACTGTGGTCCAGTGGGTATGAGAAAATTTACACTTTAAAGAAGTAAGTCTCACCTACTTCAAGTTTTATTAGCTTCTGTTTCTGCACTGCCTTTCAAGTTTTGTTTTTGTCATATGCTGGGACTTGGCTGTGTGAAAGCTTTAGTCTTCATTGTGTTATAGAGCTTTTGTAATGAGAAGGTGGTGTTTTTTAAAAAGCCAAGAATAGACAATGAGTGTAATTGTTTATAGTGAATTTACTCTTGCCTCAGTTTAGCCTTTGGCTTGACAAAGAATTTTATCCAAGAGCATAGTGAATCTATATGGTATTGCCAAATAAAATAATTTAAAAATCATGAGTTGGATCTCATAAAAACAAAACCCGTTATGACATGGACTTGTAATTATGTTTAGGAGTGGATATATATTCAACCTATTTTGCTTTGCCTTCTGATTCCTAAGCCTTTGCAGAGTGCTCAGGTTGTATTTTTAAGCTTTCTATCTACAACCATGAGAGAAAGAAAATTACTGCCTTTTTGTCTAAATGAAAGAAAAAAGACAGAAATTTCTTACATAATCACATCATCCCAAACACTGGTGCTTTGAGGAAAAAAGCCTCAATTATCACAAAAGTTATGATAAAACTGTGAGAATTTGCAGTTTGTATTGCCTCAAATGTCTGAGGTTTATATATGCCCTTTTTACAAACAAAGAACTTCGTGAAGCATATGAAAGATGCAGAGCTGTACTTTGGCTGTAATGACATTAGAAATAGCTTTTTCTCCAGGGAAAGACAGAGGTTGTCACCTTCTATCCACAAGAACTGAAATGGGGGCCCAGCTAAAGAGAAAAAAAAGAAGTTCTGATCTCAGCTGAGTCGACAATCTGTTACCACAGTATGGATTGGGAGTAACTCCAGGAAAGTTAGAGCAAATACCACAGCTTTCCACTTTGGATCTAAAATCTGAATGTTTCCTGATACGTCAAGGGAACCGGAGGAGGAAGGGATACTGAATTTTGGTTTTATGGTTGTGTACTATCTCAAACAGCTCAGGAGAGGTTTGGGGCCTTCTTCTGCTCTGAATTACATTGGTTTAATTCTGCAGTGTTTGCACAAAGACAAATCAGCATACTGCAGATAAGACTGAGGCCAAAGAAGAATTCAATTTTTTACAACTTTTACTTCAGTAGAAAGATGATTTTACATTTTGTGCATTTTAACTCACATCTGTCTTCAACAGGGAGCATTTAACTCAGGACATGGAAGCACATTTCTCGATGGGTAGAGCAGACAATGAAGACTGAACATAGGAAAGTGGTACAGAATCAGGTATGGGCTCTTATGTCTCTAGGATATAATCTAGGAAGAATGAAAAAGTGAAGAACCTGGGAACTGCTGTTGCATGACCTAGTGAAGTCCCATTGTACCGTCTCTTTAAGGACCTTGAGAATTCAGCTATTCCATCTGAGGTTGTACATGGCAGCCCCTTGTCCTCAAACTCAGCGATAACAGTTGTCTGTTATTATTAAAGCGAGAGGGTTGCACGCAGAATATATCGGGGCTGCTTTGGCTACATCTTTTAAAATGGCTCTGTTCTACCATTACCTGTTTTTGTGAACAAATACATGCCTATTTCTTTTTGGTGTGCAAGGAGTCCTTGTTTTCCATACTGGCAGCAGATCACTAGGTGTGTTCGATAAGCTGATCAGATGATCTCTCCATATACCTTCCACTGCTCCATAAGTTCTTTATGGAGTGGCAGCCTAATATCTGCCCTGATTTTCAAGGGAGGGTTTTTTTTTATCATGAGGGCAGCTACAGGAAAGTGTTATCACCCTTTGTCCACTTTTTCTACAGGGAGATGCCTATGGGTGATACACCATCCCATGGCTGCAGCAGATGACCACCGACAGCTGTAGCTCACACATTTCTTGCAGAAAATCTTCAAGCCAGCTTTGTTAAGCATCTGCTTTCCAGTCATTGGAAGGCGTCAAAGGAATTTTTCTAATACTTCTATCTCAGACCTTTGCAGTATGTGAGCTAGTATTTCACCTTTTTCACAACAGGTCTTTCAGCATCTGGAAGATGCTTCTTCAGTGGACATGGCTCTTCTGTGTGTTGGTGCCTACAGAACTTGTCAGCTATCCCCCCAGTATCAAACCAGCAGCCTCTACAGTGAAATAGTTGAAAACTGCATCCAGTAGTTGAAGGTCCAATGTCCAACAGGTCTGTTTGGCTTTCTCTTGTTGTTCAGGCCTTGATGTGGGTCTGTACCCGAAGTCTGAATAGTCCCACATGATTAAGAAACTCGAGGTAGTTACCCTACTGGGATAGCTCTTTTCCAAATGCCACACATGGAAGATTCACAGCTCACCACAGCTATCTGGCAGCTGACTGGCACTTGCTTTCCTCAGACTCAGAGGTCTCATCCTTCTTCATCCCTGCAATAGCAGTTCTGCCATCCTACATCTCTCAGGTTCATTGGAAGTCTTACCATGGGAAGCCAACTCACCTTTCTTCTTAGCTTTTTTTCCCCAGTCTATGTGCTCTTGAGTCTTTACTCCTTTATTCTAAGCATTGGAGCTGAGTTCTTTCTACCTCTAATTACTGTCTAGCTTATATATAACCCTGTCATACTGTAATAACAAAGATAGTAAAGATTATGCATATGCTGATTAGGGTGTAATGTGGCTTGCAGAGCATTCATCGTAACTGGTGAGAAAGAAGGGAAGAAGTTTGATTTGTAGGGGCTAGGCTAATGTTGTCCTGAGAGCATTTAGATCTTATTTTTTTTACTTGAAAACTGAACATATTTGATACAGAGAATACTGAAACTCAACAAGGAAAATATTTGAATATAATTATGCTTCTCTGAAGATATATTTAAGCTAGATACCCATTCTTCGATCTCACTTATGCAATACATGGGGCTTGCTAAGACAGTGAGCTGTTTGGATCTCAAGACAGTCGTTCTTGTCCTGACACCACCTGGAGCACTTTTTCTCACTTTCTTCATATGCACAGGGCAGAAACCCTCCCAAACCCTGTGATAAAAAAAATAGGGGCAAAAGTGATATTGTTCTAAACATCAGTCAGTGAGTATGCTGATCTTTCCGCTCCTAACTGTGAAGACTCAGGTGGATAAGTAGAATCCAGCTAAGAAATATCTTTTTTCTCTAGAGTTACCACATTTTATGCATACTATCATGCGGCAGAATGAATGATACCTGTAAATCTGAATTACCATTTTACTATACAAGGTGAGAAAATTGCTAAGAATAGAGAAAAAAACTGTTGAGCAACAAGAGGCAGACCAACAAGCTTTATGGTAAAGTCAGAGAGACAGAAAGCCACTATACTGTCATGTCAGTGTGCATATGTCTTGAATCCAATGGTTGTGATCCACTAGAAGGCTGGATATATGCTAAGACAAAGGCTGGCAGGGAACTGTTAATGCCATGAAAGAAGGCCCAACACTGCATCTGTAAGTACTAGATCTGGAATGGAACATCCTTACAAGCACAACAGCATCTCTGTCATACACACAGGGCATGATCCATGCAATTTAACAAAGGGAATGAGGGTTAGCTGTATCAGCTATAGCTCCCAAGGGAACAGTGTTGACAAGAGAAGTGTTGTTCTCCTCTAGGCTTCTAGAACAACTATTCTTTAGATAATGATTGTTCTCGACTGGATTCTCTCCAGGAGTCTGCTGGCATTACTACATAGCAAACACAGAGGTTCCATCTCATGGTAATCTCTTTAGTACTCAAGCCTGGTAAGTTTGCCTGGATCAGGCTGCATGTGAAGTCAGGACAGAATATTTCAGGGTTTGGAAATCCACCTTTTGCAGGGAGTTTACTTTTAACAAAAGAACACCCAGGGGCTGAACCAACCTCCAAGAATACTCTGAAATCTACTCTGAAATCTACTTTTAGAACTTACTAGAGCAGTGCCATTAAAAAGGAGGGGGGGCGGGGGGGAAGGGAAGGGAGGAGAGAGAGGGAGAAGGGAAAAGGGGGAAAGGCTCTCAGCTGGCACAGCTGGAAACAAATCTATTCTGATGTAAGACCCACTGCTAAGCTGGAAACCAGGAAAGTGGTAAGACTCAGTGACCACCTCCCAGACATCTCAAATGCTCCAATTGTTTCTAAGCCCTCTTCTCACAGGTTGGTTTGCGTTCCCATGACTACATGCAGAAAAGGTGAAAGTAAAACCAGTTACGTCACTCTGAAGAAACAGCTACTATTGATTACTGCAATGAGCCAATTACAGTTTCTAGAATAATGAACAATTCTCAGCATTTCAAATACACTCATCTGGTCTTTCTGCCAACATTAAGTAAGGCTTTTTCCTCTTTTAAGATTAGATTCTGAGATTTTTTAAGGATCTTTTAAGAAATAGATGTATCATTCAGAAAATGAGGGCATCTGAAAAAATCAATACAGCTGTTATATTTATGTCAGTTTTTTACTTTGCCAGGTACTCAACAGAATCCTTGCAGTTGTTAGTTACAAACTAGTGTAAGAACTGACATTTCATGTCTGGGGAAAACTTTTGGACCAAATCGTTGCTCCTGATAAAGCTGCTTTGTGCTGTTCAAAAGGCACAAAGCAGCCTTTAAGATGCTTTTACCGGTTATATTCAGGTTCAGCTGTCACAGGGAAATCTCCATATGGTGGAGAGCTGGTCTTGCTGATTCTGTACTATTCCCATCACAGCTCTGATTTTGCAGCCATACTGAGAGACAGACGTACAGCTGAAGCATATCTGTGCTCTAGTAATTCCCTGCTGTGGGACTGTATCTTGTCTCTTTTTCCAGGTACAGCTTAGAGTTCACATGAACTATGCTACAGGCCTCCTTGGAAATCCACTGACGTGCACTCAAAATTTTTGTTTGACTCCAAAGTCAATTTAGCATGGACACAATGGCAGTCTTGATGGTAGAGGAGCCTGGGAACCTCAATATATTTTTAATAGTCTCAACAGGAGAGTAAGAAGGCCTTCAAATAATTGAGATGCAGTTGTGATATGCCATACTATTATTTCTTGTCAATTGTGAAACAGATCTATAAGCTGACTCGGGAATGACAATTAGCTTGAAAGAAAGGAAAAATGTCACAGCATGCTCATGAAGGCATATATAACTAACTTCTGTGAGACTTGGGAAATGTTTCACCTCAAACACTTGTCATTTAGAAAGCCATCACTTTCTAGGAATTTAAATTAGAAAATCATCACTTGGGCAGGGGAAGTATTTTTTTTTTCCTTAAGCAAGTGGGCTATCACATTAGACATTATTGCTTAGTAGCAGTAACTCCAGGGAATCTTTATCTCATGTATAGGATGCAGTAAATGAATGCATATTCCCATGATACAGGTCCTCTTGGGATGTGCTTCAGCAATAAAAAGGAATGTAAATTTAATGTTTTTATTATTCTGTTTAATAAGCATCTTCAATCCAAAACATAAGATGAGGAAGCTGCAAGTCAGGAAGCTGCCTCAGTGCCAGAAATGCAGAAACTGGGTCCTGCTACGTCTTGCTGAGATCCACAATAGGTATCAATTAGGAGCAAAACATAACCACTTTCCGCAGAACTGTGGAGAGGGCATGCATAATGGACACGAATCACAATGCTTACAGTTAGCATTATGTACAGAAGCAGTGCTAAACTGCACCTGAAACAGCAGGGCTAGTAAAGATGTATTGTATCATTGCTTGTTACAAAGTTCAGCCGAACGATTGTTAATTGCAGTAAGTTAATTCACATATCAAACAATGGTTTGCTGCCCTCTCTCTTTCCTCCATCCCCCTCAGATTTACTTCCAGCATTAAAAATAACCTGTTGATGCTACTTTGGGGAAGATGAGCCTGGAAATGATCCCTCTCTACAACCACTCAATGGCTGTTTTGTTTAGGAAGTCTCAGAGAATATATTTCCTGCAGCCCCCATGCATTGAGGGTCACTAAACACCTTTTAGTATCAGGTAATAAGAGCTGCAGTAAAGGGCCAAATCTCTCAAGCAGGATTATCATGGAAGACTATAACCAGTACCCCTGCAACAAGATATTTAGCACATAAATCTCCCAGAAGATTCTAAGTGGCAGGGGAAAAAAAAAATGACAGACAAAACAGTCCTTTGCCAGGCTCACCTGAGGGAAAACGTTTTATTGTGACCTGAATCTGGCAATCAGTTCAATGGTAATGCCTGCAAGCAAGATGTACAACAAACCACGTGATGATTTAATATCACCAGTGTCCTCTCTACATGGTATCACTGGCTAATTTCCAGTGCTTCAGAGGCAGTTGAAAAAACCCTCACAAGCCAAATGCAGGTGGGGTAGAGGACCAAAAGAAGCCCTGAAGTTTGGGAATGGTCAAAGTATAATGTCAGGAGCTCAGCCCCCTTTAAATCCCTCTTAGACATACAAAAGTGTCATGCCCTGATTTAAAATCATTTAGGCACTTATGCCTAGAGTACTGTTTGCTCCTGGAATGGCTAGAAAGCTTTTCACTTTGTGTACTCATTACCAATTTTTCTCTATACATCCTCGTACTAGCATAATTCTTTAATTTAAATAGTTCTCCTTGCTTGATATTTACTGTTTGAGTGTATTCACAGTGAATCATCACACTGTTTTGGCTTCATTTGGCTAGTTAAGGAAGCCAAGCTTGCTTGCTGCTCCCATTCAAGAATATGGCTACTCTGATGCCCAGCAAATCCAGTATTCATCTTCTGCACCTGTGGTGACCTAAGTCAATCTTTTCTGATGGTAATTCACCAGAACTGGACATAACTTTCCAAACAATGGTCATTAGCTGTGCTGCATAAAGCTCTACAATACTTCCCTCTTTCTACTAAAAATACTCTGCTTCATGCATCATAGACTGACATAAGCCTTTTCCACAGCTATCCCCGCCAGCAGATCACAGTCATTTTCTCATAGAGGAATTCACCTACATAGTAAGGTCAGGCAAAGCAGGCCCAAGGCTATCAGCATCACCACCTTTCTCCTCTTACTACAGAGTGTTTTAGGCACAGGGTACTACTTCTAACCTTGAACAAATCCTTGCTTTGGCAATTGTTATTTCCTTTGCCAACTTCTTTCTCTGAGTAAAAACCATCTTTGGGTTCCTTTGTCCTGTCAGTCTCTGGAATTTCTTCCATTTCTTGAAGTCTGCTGCTCTATAATCCTAAATCTTAAACACAGATCTGAATTTGTCCTTTTTGCAGTTTAACATAAGCTGGATTAGTCCTTGATCACTCAGTTCAAGACTGGTTTCAGTACTACGGCCTTCTACAAGGTCCTTGCTGCTTATTAATACAGGCCTAAATTTGCATCATGGACTATTTGCTTGAGAAATTGAGTTGCTATGACACTTGAGAACACTTAAGCCCCACCATTTCCCAGTGGTGTCTTCCAGGTTGTATCTGGGAAATTATAGTTTCCATAATCACATGATATTCGGTCTCCATATATATATATATATATATAGAAAGATAGATAGATAGATAGATAGATAGATAAGATATAGATATCTTCACCATAGTTTTTGGAGATAACTATCCCTGTCAAAGTCTGTAACTGATTACCACTCTTCTCTTAGTGGATTTTATTTATTTAAAAAATTATTTTATCCCATGTAATTTTCCAGTGTAATGCCCTATTATTTTATTTCTTCAAACCATTTTACTAAAATACAGGGTTGCCCCATGGTCCTTACCATTATTTCTGTTATTCTATTGTTCTGAACACGGTATATTCTAAACAGTACTGCTATGCAGACGTGTGCAGCACGTAGCAGGAGCATTGGGACAGTGTTTCAGGTCCAGTGAAAACATTGCTTATAATGTTAGATTCCAAACCAGTTAAGGACAAGATAATCAGTGACACAGCTCACTATAAATAATGGTATTAGAAAATCTTTCAAATCTTGTAGTCATGATATGGGATACTGCATTAGATCAACACTACCGCTTTGGCTACAGACATTTGTGAATGTGGAAAAGCTTCTGACATATTTTAGATGGTATAGGAATTTGTTTTCTCTGTTTGGGACAGAATACATTCATACAGCTACTAGAACTACGGGCACTGGAATCCTGTTATGTTTTTCTCCTTTTTCTTTTTTTTTTTTTTTTTTTAGGGAAAAGCGAAAGGACACATATACAACAGCAAAAAGAGTGGCAAAGAAGGAAATTACAGGTTTGTCTCTGCTAGAAACTTATTTGCTGCCACGCTGATGGAGAAATCCAGGCTTGGTGCACAGTCCTATCCGCCGGTCCAGAGCTAAGCAATCTCGAACAAGCGATGGGAACATTTGAGACATCAGTCTTAGATTGTCTTTCTGATCGCAGGTTCACAGCATCATTTCAAAAGGCGCAGTTGTCTTGACAGCTGAGGGACAGCAGCAAAAGGCGGGAGAGGGTGGGGGGAGAGAGAAAGCGTGAAGGTGGGAAGAGGAAAAAACCAGCACACGAGCAGGGAATTAGCAGTAGGGGCCAGACTTCACGTTTCAGGGCCTGGTGAGGACACAGTCAGAGCTGGAGGTGTTCGGTCGTGCAAAGCAGGTTGTAGTGGGCGGTACAGAGATCCGGGGGATGAAGACCGAAGAGGGTCAGGATGGACGTCGGGATGCGGGGAGATGCTGTAAGCGGCAACTATGACGCAAAGCTTGTCCGTTCAGGATCACGCATCCAACTGTTCTTCCCTAGTGATCCCTCAATAAACAAAGTCCAAAAAGGATGGTGACCTCATCTCACTCAAATTACCCAAACACCACTCATTTCTCCGTGTTCAGCTCTGCACATTCCTCACGACTTCAGCTCTCCCGGCTCCCTGACTTCCCCAGCCCCATCTCTGCACCCGGAGCTCCAAGAGCCCTTGTGCGGCAATTCCTACAACCGACCCAGCCCACGCTGCAGCCGGCTCCGGATGAACCTCACATTCCCGTTCCAGACGAGCCCCCGGGCCGGTCCTAAGACACGGCTGCCTCCCCCCGCCTCCAGCAGCCGGTGAGGCCGCGGTGACACAAGCCGCCCCGCGTAGAACAAGGGACGGCGGTAGCGGCTGGGCATCTGCCGTGCTCATAACACCGCCGGTACAAGCAGAGCCAGAAACAGGCATTTATTTAACGTGGCCGCCCGGACCGACAAGTTCCACCGGGTGCCAGCGTCGCCCCCCATTCCCCGCTGCCGAGAGAGGCTCCCGAGGAAGGGAACGGCTGCCTCTCGCCCCGGGACGCCGGGTAAAGGCACACCCCGTACCCTCAGCCAGCTCGGGGTTGCCACCTGCGGTCGGCTGCTCCCCGCCTGCTCCATGAGGAGCTCGGCCTCACCGGGGGGCGAGCAGCTCTGGCTTGCTGCTCTTTCCAGAGCTTTTCCAGACTCTTCTCCCCCTCCCCTCCCTGCTTCTCTTTCCCTCCTCCTCCCTCCCCTTTCCCCCAGTGTCTTTTTCTTTTATTTCAATAAAGACTATCGTGTTAGAGGCGACCCTTTGTGAGGGGCGGCTCGCACCTCCCTCTGTGCCAAGACTGGGAACCAAGCGGCTCTCCCCTGCGCCGATCCCTCTCTCCAGCGCCCCGCGTCCCGGCGCCATCCCCTCCTCAGCGCTCCCGCCCTTCCCCCAGTGCCCAACGGTCGGGCCGCCGCACCAACGCCCGCCCTCAGGCCGAGCACTCTCGGCGGCGGAGCGAGCCTCGGCACGGCTGCCCCGGCGCTTCCCCCCCCCCCTTCCTGCCCCGAGCGGGACACGCATTCCCCTCGCATCCCACCCCGCGCCCCCTTCGCCTCTTCCAGGGGACCGGCAGGCGCCGGGCGGGACGGGCTCCGTGTGCCCGGGAGGGAAGCGCACGGCACCCCCCCCACCGCACCCCCGGTTGTGGCCGCTGCCGGGGGGTAGCGATGGCACCAGGTGCAGGCGGCCACGGCAGGCCCGACCCCCGGTTGCCGGCTGCGCGCGCGCTGAGCGGCTCGGCCGAGCCCGCCCCTCGGTGTGTGAGGAGGAGCCGGGACAGCAGCGGGCTTCGCCGGGGATTTCCAGCCTGAGCGGGCGGGAGAGGAAGTGCGGGGCGGGGGGGGGGGGGGAGACGGCGGAGAGCGGCTGGGACTTTCCGCCGGGCTGGCGGTCCCCTTCAGCGGGCTCCAGCTGCCGCCGCCGTCCCGCTCCCCTCACACGCTCGCAGGTAGGGCGTCCGCGGGGCTCCGCCGGCCCGGGGAGCGGCGCGGTGCGGCGGTGAAGGGGAGAGGGGGAAGGCACGCACGGAGACGCGGCGGGGACAGCGCTTCACTGCCGCCCTGGTGGCGGCTCCCGCTTAGGGCTGTGGCACCGGCCGGGCTTGGCCCCTCCGGCGCTCGGGTTCCATAGACGGAGGGACGGGGCTGTGGGGGCGGCGGGAGCTGGGGTGTGCTCCCGCGGCGCCGGCGGGGGCAAGGCGGAGGCGCGGCTCTGATACGAGGCATCTGCTACACGCAGGGGCCGAGCGCGCTTCACCCGCAGCCTGTTGCCGGGACCTTGGTGGCGGCTGGTGCCCGGGGATAGATCAGCCTCCGGCGGGGTCGGCGTGGGCCCTTTGCTGCCCGGACGACACTCCAGCGCTTTGCAGGTGCCCCCTTTCCACTTACTTATTTCTGCCTCCCCTCTTCTCCTCTTGTTTCCCCCTCCGCCCCCCGGTGTGTGTGTGTGTGTGCGTGCGTGCGTGCCGGGGAGAGAAGGGGAGGAGAGGGGAGCCCGGGCGCAGGCCGGAGCGGAGCCGTGCGGCGGCGGGCGACGCTTGCGGCGTTTGATGTGTCGTTTGAATGCAGAAGCCTCTCTCCCCTCCTGGCTCCCTCCATATGCAGTCCTGGGGGCGGGCCGACGGCCTTTAAAGGGGCACTGCCGGCAGCCGCCGCGCCTGGGAGCCGAGCGCGGGGCCCCGCAACTTCATACCTCCCGCGGCTGCCCTCTGCGGCGGCTCAGCGCAGCTCTGCTCGGAGCCCGGGCGATGGGCACTAAGGCGGTCTCCGCCGGAGAAAATCCTTTGCCGTTGTTCCGGAGCTGCCCCTAACTGGTGTGGAAGGAGTTATATTTTTGTAAAGTCTGTTTGCCTCCGACGGTCCTGCGGTATGAGACCATCTGCTTGGCGTGCGCAAGAGAGAAAAGTGTCTTGTTTTCACGCCATTCGTTCTGTGCGCTGATTCGCAGTGCCGCGTTTTAATACGTTTAATTAATTACCGTGTTGTATGTTAGAAAAAATAACGAGTGTTTGAAAGTTTATACTGAGTCATTCCTCTGCAGATGAACATATGACTGACTCATAATCTGAGAACTGCAGTGGCTTGTAAAATAGGAAGGTAAGGCATTTACATCTTGATTTATTTGTATCTTCGTGTGTTTGCGATCTGAATTATCTGCGGAAAACCAAGAGAAATGGCATTAATGCTAAGAGGCATAATCTGACGTTCTGCTGATCTGAGCTTGTGTTTGATGTGAAAAGCTGTACGTGCACCTCTGTGTGGATCTTTACCGTGCATTAGGACATTTTTCATGTTTTTCTGTAGTAGTAATATGTGGGAAGTTCCAATGATACAATTTGAAATTTGCAGTCTCCTTGGGCTAGTGACTTATCTAGCTTGTCGAGATCTAACCAAGCCTTGTATATTGTAATTTGTGCATCTTTTATTTCTTCAGTAGAGCTGTGTATTTTTCCTTTCAGGTTTGTACAGTAGAACACACGTAGCATTATTGTGCACTGATCTGAACTTGCATTCATAGACTGAAAAGGAGTTTACTGTGTGATGTGAACGTGTGCCAGCAGTATTTTGCTTAGACAAATGAAATAGTATAATTTGAAATAGCTAGTAAAAATCCATATTTAAATTAGCTACTGACTTCCACAGAAGCCTAGATTCAAAGGCTGCACTGACTGTGAGAGTTAGAACTAAAGAGATCATAGCACACACTGTCCCTTAAAATGAGCCATTCTATTTGAAGTGTCTATAAATGGCAATCCATGCACACCGCTCATGGATTAATGTAGATGGAAATGTTATTTCTTTTTATCAGAGAGAAGGCTTTTGTTTTAAGACAAGAAATATTTTGAACATTTGGATGAATCAGAGATTTTTATGGCTGAATGGGGAAACCCCTTTTCATAAAGCTTGATAATGGAAACACTGATGTATCATGAGTTTGGGCATTGCAAACAGACGGTACCATGAGGTTATAAAAGTTGCTTTGTTCCGAAATGAAAATGGTAGGCGTTTTACTGAAATACGACTTGATGCAAAGCTCCTAATAATAGCTGGACCTAGAGTATAGAAAGGTAAAGTGCAGTCAATAGTAATGTAAGTTAATTCTGATCAAAATAGAGTACTAAATGACTTGCTCTTTAGGCTTTCCTGAAGTCCTTCTGCAGTTAGGCTTGATGATACCAATTTTGAGAAGCCGTTCTTGTATGGATTCAGAGAATTAGATCATTTGTGTAAGCATATTTACTGTTGGTGCCTTGGAAAACTGTGTAAGGTGGCAGTAGTTAGTTGGTAGCAGTGAGAAAAAATTCTTCATGAAGTCTTACCAGTCCATGCTAATACAGTTTGTCTTCTAAATGTTTTCAGGATCTTGTACTGTAGACCTTTGCATTGTTCTTGTCCATAACGAGAAGTTTTAAGTGAGAGAAGAGGAATGTATTTTATCAGTCCTGAAGTCTGGCTGTGCTGTTAGTGGATATGGGAATGCTGAAAATTCACAAAGCCAGAAAACTTAATTTCTAACTTTTGTTGTTAAACCACTGGAACATAAACGCGTTGATAAGTAGACTAACCATAATTCTTAGTCTGTGTCACAGCCCGTACCATACTTCTTCTATGGGTGAAAAGGCAGTTTAAAAACAGAAGTTACTTAAATCTGCTTCAATATCCTGAGCTGGCTTTGCATGAAGGTATTGCAAGAGTAACACATTTTGATCTCTGATATGTTAGATGATGCAATAACTGGATTGCATTAATTTTTTTTTATTATAATAGTGTTTCTTAATTGAAGGTGCTGAATCTTACGATGTCTGAACACTGCTCGTTACACACTGGTTTCAGATGTCTATGGTCTTGTGCACAGCTCCTTTAAAGAATTGCCAAGGCATAATTTGTAATTTTTTTATGCTTGTGGGTGGATACTTTCTGAACGCAATGCTTGTGTTTGAAACCTCCTGGCATTTTTGGTGTATGGCTGAAGAACACCAAAAGTGGTGGGAGAGACTGGAATCAGAGATTTCAAGATGTGGTATGGGGACAAGAAACCAAGGGAGAAAGAGTTGTGTATGTTTGTGCAACAGAATAAAGATGTGATTGTAGCACAGGAGGTAGCGCTGTAGTCATACTAGGTTTTCTCTTACACTTCTTAACCTGTGATGATGAAGTGGTGACAAAGAAACTAGAGCAGTGAAGGGCTGGTAGAAGAATATAACTGATCTCCCAGCTCTGCCTGCTAGATTCCCACACTGTCATAAGTGGGAAGTCAGCATATTTTGTTTTGACAAATCACAAGCACATTTCCTTTTTTTTTTCTTTTTTCTTTTTCTATGCTTTTTTTAAGACAGAGAAAGGACTAGAGAATTGGGAGAAAAGGGGGAGTAAATTACAGAAAAAGATTATTATGTGTCTTCCAAGTAGGAAGAGGTGCTCTCTTCTAATGGTGAAGAGAAGGAAATAAAAACAAAACTGCCCCTAGAAAATCAGTAAGGAAAGCATCCAATAGAAAGAGCTTAGGGAGAGAATAAGGCAAAATATTATTTGGTCTTGGAAATTGTGAGAGATAGATATTTATATAGCTTTGAGGGTGTTTTTGTTTTCTTCCTGGAGATCTTTTCCACTGGAGCACTGACATCAAGTATCATTGCCACTGTGACTTGCTACTGACCGTTGTCTTTGTAACTAGGTTAACAGAAGTGAGCGTCTCTAAAATTATATACAACAACTGTAGTTCACTGATCCTCTCCACCCCCAAAAAATGTTAAGCCTTTGATTTCCGTGCTGTTGTTCTTCCCTGTTGCTTTACTCTCAATGTGTAAAGTGTGATTTCAGTAGAATTCCAAGTTGTGCAGTCCATCTAGTCAAGGGCAGCATGGGAAGTGAAGTCTCAACATACTCAATGGAGGCAGAGGTTCAGTGTTGGACATGTGTGACTGCCTCCATCCTTGGCTCCCTCCTTTTACTGAAAATTGAGGTGTTGTGTACTTTGACATTAAGACTGGATTTTTGCAAATAGCAGGCATTGAGACTGAAATGGGATAGCAGGAATGCGTAAAGTTGGAATGTTTCATAGTTCCAGTATTATTTTATATAGTGTCATAAACTGATTGTTTATGAAATTGATTTTTCTGATGTGTAGAGGAAACATCCTGTAGATTATTTGCAATGGTGAAAATTGCAAATATTTCTGTAGTCTAATTTAAATGTTCTGAAACATATCCTTTTACATACATAGCAGATGCTTCAGTCAAAAACAGTAGTAAAAAAAGTCCTAAAACTTCTATTTTACATGCTTTAATGATGACTGTATGTGAGCGTGGAATTATAAAAAATGAACATTTGGAGTAATGCTGAGTTTCTATTTGATTTAGTGGTTTCTTTTTGAAAAGAAAGAAAGATACGGCCACTCGAGAAGCTCAAAATGCCATGAGTCTCTACAGCTTTTTTGGGCATTGAGCGAAAAGAGCTACTTGAATTTGGACTGTCTTAAAAAATATGTTGTAGATGCTACTGTAAGATAAGTGCCTTCCTGACTGCCACTTCATTCCCACAAGCTTTGACATCTATCAAGAAAGAGAAGCTGGTCCATTGAAGATACCAGTGTAAAATCTAGGAGATCTGGAAGCTGGTTTTCCTTTGTTCCTGTAGATATGTGTATGTACTGTAAGTCATTCAGTTAGGGCCAAACCAGCAAGGGGCTTTGATGTTGCAGTGCAGAGTGATGTGACATCATGCCTGAGTCCCAGGGGCAGAAGGGGGATTCCAGTGCAAGTTTCCTGCTTCCCTGGGGAGTATTGTCATCATCAAGCCACAGGCCAGTAGAGAGTAATGTCACTTCCTTCTCTTGAAACTCTTCTGCTATGCCAGGAAAAATGCAAGCTCAGTGTGCCTAAGAAACGTAGCAAGAGGAAGCATGATGTCTCAGTCAAGTGGTTAAGACAATTACCAGGATGAGGAAGGGCACAGAGTCTGCTGATGCTTCTTCCACTGCCATTTTGTTTATTTTCTGATTCATTTGAAGTTGATGTTGAGATGCTTGCAGAGGTGATCAGCCTTGTCAAGACAAACGTTTCCTTCAGCGTAGAAGACATGCTGGGGAAAAAAAGAGTACTGATACTTGGGTGCCACTTGGGTTAGGTGGTAGCTGAGTGGGAGTTCTGAAAATGACTTTGATGCAGCTTTGATTACAGACCATTTTCCTGGTAGTAACGTGGGAATAGTGGTGCTTTCCCGCAGTCTGAGGACATAAAAATGATGAGGTACTGAGACCCAGCAGGGCAGTCCAAGTGTCATTTGTTGATAAATGGAATAAACTGCAAGTGTTGTGTAGAGGCATTTTTTATTGCCACCTCTGCAGCGCTGTACCTTCTGTACCATCAGTATCATGGCACAGGAAACAGTATTTGCTTCATGCTCTTCCACTGTTGTGTACAGCAAACATGCAGTGCTATATGAAGCTGGGTGTACGTGACAGCATTTGTCAGTGGTAGCTGTTCTGGTGCTTGTACTTGTTCCCAACTTTCTGCTTTGGATGTTACAGAAAAGTAACCATTTTTTTTATCCTATGGAACCTGCTTATATTTTAAATGTGCCTAAAATAATTTCTAACAGAAAAGCTTAACTCATAAACCAGATGTTGCAACGGGGATGGATTTTGTTTTGTAAGCTCATCCATGTACTTGAGGAAGGGAGATAATTGAAAGGATTATTAGAGGTTTTTATAATGGAGGTCTTGGATACTGTACTAGTTTGACTATGCCCTCTCTCTGTCTTTGCACAGGGAGAAACCTAATGAGAGTAGGTTGCCTTGAGTTTTGTGGCTTCTAACTTATAACTTGCAGATGTGAGTCTTGATTTTTGCATAGGCATTATAGCCTTACAGTTTTGATTCAAGTTGTTCTTGTTTTAATTTCCTTTAAACCATCCCAAATGATTCACCCTTGTGCGTTTTATGCTCTTCAGCTACTAATGTATTAATGCTCTTGTCCATGTTGTGCTTCTCTTCCATCTTAAGTGTTTGGCCAAACAGTATAAATGCTCTTAATTTCTCAGGTTGGTTTCTCTGATTCTTAAAGTGGCTTATTTTTAACTGCTTTCAGTCAGATCTTTTGTAATTTTAGAGTTGTTTAGGGGATTATTTTTATACCAATGTGGTTTCATCATTGCACTCGATGAAGTGACTGCGTTTTGTCCTTTACTTCCATTTATGTCACTTTTCTCTTTAAATACATGTTTCCAGTCTTGTACTTGCTTTCACAGTTCTGGCTAATAATTTTTATCTGCAAATCCACTTTGACCTCTATAGCTACCTGCTTCTTTGTTTCCCTCCCCACCCCACCTTCCACTCCAGGTCAGTTAAAAGCAGCTCTTTTAGGTCACCAGCAGTGGTCTACAATGTACCTTACCGCTGTCTGAATTACACATCTTTAACTCTACTCCTGCTCTCTCATTCCATCCTTTTCACTGTCCTCTTTCCTGTTCAGCACAGCAGCCTTGAGACAGAAGCATTTTGCTTTTGCCCTGGAATGTTTTTATTGTTACGACTTGCAGTGGTTGAACCTGATTAGGATACCAGTTCTACGTTCAACAAGTGCCAAAGGTAAAGTGCCTGTGGCTGTAAAATGACATGTTCTCAAAATGCTACCATTTGTCTGACAGTTTGAATAGAAGGACGTTTTGTATACCTAAATAAATGAAGGTTGCTGATTTGCATATGTGCTTCTCTTTGATGTGAACCCTTTGATACAGTAGTGTTTTCATTGCCTTCTAAAACTCAGCATTTCTTGGGGAAAAAAGAAAGGATTTGAGCTAACTTAATTTGAAGTTAATAATACATAGTATCACTTGAGGTCAGCAGGATCTGCTCTGTTTTCCTGCAGTAGTTGAATTGTGTTTCTGACAACAGAACCTGAGCATGTTGCATTTAAGATTAGCAAATACGTCTCGCTGTGCACCCATGGTGTCAATACATAGTGGAAATACCAATGGATACCACACTGTAGATCAGTTAGTAGATATCGGTGTTGTGTTGCTCATACTGTTTGGCAGGGCTTTTTGTATCTGTGTTACAGCAAGGTATTTTGGCACTTCTGTGGAGCATGTGCAGAAGAATGCTCTTGACAATTTCTAGAGAGATAAACCAAGCTTATTGTTAGTGTGTTGTACTTCATCAGCTGCTTTTCAGTTCCTGGGACCATAAATTTCCCTTACTTGTCTCTCCTTACAGGTTGCTGAAAAACTCACTTTCATTTTGAAAAGGATTATTTAAGCATGCAAGTTACAATATTCTAGCCAGTCAGATTTTGAGGGAGTTTTGGGGGATTTACTCTGTTGGTTAGTTGTGGTGGGGGTTTTTTTGTTTGTTTGCTTGTTTTTTTGTGTTTTTGTTTTGAGTTTGGTTGTGTTTGGTTTTTAAATAAAGATTTAGGACAAATAGATAAATATCTGCCAGCTGTATTCTGTAGATTTTTGCTGAGGAGATCCTCTCAAAATAAATGAGGAAGAAGCTTGGAATTGTCCTGTTAGCGTAAATAAAGCTGTTAGAACATATAGCCAAAATACAGTGCTGTGTTTTTTTCAGAATTATTTACTAAGACTTTTTGATGTATTTATGTATTGACTGTTCTGAGATGAAATAAGGCAGACACACTTTGAAAGTCCTCTGAGCTATAAATAAAAAGGCAGTTATTCCAGATCAAGAGTGTCTATATGCTGAGTTAATTGTAAAAGTTGTTAAACCTTTACTTGCAGTGTTGTGATTTATAAAAAGAACAAGGAGGACAAAATGCAGTGAGGAAAAAAATACTACCTTTTATAGACCCGTTTCGTACCTAAGTTCTGTCATGTTTGTTTGCATGAGAAAACGTTAATGAGAAAAACAGTGGAAGCTGAAAACAGTCATTATGCTACATGCTTTATTGATGCTTATGATAATTTGCTACCCATCTCCTCTAGCATGCTTTGTAGCAGAAGCATAACCTGAAGATGTCTGGAAATGCTTAACTTCATCTGAAGCAGGCATAAGTTGTGACTTCTGTTTCTGTGTTTAAGGTCCAGGTTTGCCAATATTCCTTACACATTAGAGGTGCTGACGTTTCTGTTCTGCTTTCAGAGGGAAAGTTTAAACATGCTTATGGTAGCTGCATTTTTAAGCTTTCATTGATTACTGTTTAAATTAAGGAAAAAAAAGTATTTCTAAGTAAAATATTATCTCCTGGTTAAATAAACATCCTGTTGTGCTTAATAAATTTGTATGTAGTATCTGTAGGAAGAAAAGGTCTGCCTGATTGTTGTCTATGGAGAAATTATTTGGCTTCTCTTGTAGCTGATCAGATTTTATAGCGTATTAAATAGGCCATGTGTTAAAAGTATCAGTTGTTAACACCTCCAAAATAAAATGTTTGTCATGTTAAAGGGGAAAAATTGGTGAGGTCTCCATTAGATGGTGCTGCTGGGATTGAAATATTTATATACCTAGTGGAGCAGGCATCTGCCTGGAACTGTTTTCATGTCTGTTTTGGTTTGGTTTGTTTTTTAAGGACTCCGTATCGTAATACTCTCCAAAGGCAGGGATACATAAGATACTAAAATGACAGGCTGTTTCCATGGGAAGGAGGTATGAAGAAATAAATCATACGTTTTTTGCATGGGTGGTGTAAATTTTAGCAGCCTCTATGGTAGCCCTCATGTGTTTTAAGTGTTGACATTGTGTTAACACTATCTGCTATCTTGTAGATGGGAATACTGCAGTATTAAAGAAATTCAGTGTCAAGAAATACTTCATTTGAAAATGCAGAAGTTGATTAGACTGCCCATTACAGCAATAATACCCTCATGAATCTAGTATTCAAGGTCCTGTCTTCTTGTTGACCTCCCTCCATTCAAATTTCTTTTTAAAGAGTACTGTTTCAACTTAAACACATGATAGTATTCCTTTGCCTGAGCCCTGACTGACTGGTGATTCTGTAGAAACTTGAGGGAACAGAGATGGTGCCTACACACAGAGGCACTGAGTACCGTTTTCAATGATGTAGTTGATCCCAGATGGTCAGAAGTTGATGTTCCAAAAGTATGCTGTCTTGCATATGGCCAAAGTCTTACCTGTCAGTCCTGCACATCTTGGATATTTAGGACATATAAAATTGTACTAAATGCTCACTACTGGACACCTGACTTACTCTGCAATAGCGAGGGTTGAGATACATACTAAATGAAAAACAAAAAAAAGGTGCGTTAGCATCTGTCTTTGAGTATTCCTTGCTGTTAGGATTCCTTCAAAGATTGCAAGACAACATTGCTGAGATCTTTGAATTCTCTCGCATCCCAAGGCTATAAGTAGGAAAAAACCTCTCATTTTTAGAAATGATGTGGTTTAAGAGCAATAGAGATAGGTGGGGTTAGAGGGCCACAGTCCTCTTCTTATTGCAGGCATTTTTAGTGTGACTTAAAGAATCAAGATAATTGTGACCAATTAGCAAAAAAAAAAAACCAAAAAATAAAGGTAGCAAAAAACCTGAGCAAAAACTGTAAGAGACAAAATCTTTCTTAAGAAACTGTGATGTTATTTTTTCCTTCTGAATAAGAAGTAGATTAGCAAAAATCCACTTCTTGGGATTGGAAAGCTTAAATAATTTCAGAACCAGCAGCGGGAAGCCTACCTTAAGAGGCTTGGCCTGAATTTAATGGCTGTTAATACTGTGCAGCAGCCAGTGGACTTCACATGTGGTATTCTGTTTTAAGAAAAAGAAAAATTGAAAAGTTTGCAAAAATCTTTGTTGACTTTCTAACCTTGGCCAGGGTTAAAATGGAAGGTTAGCAAGTGCTATTAATTCCTCAGTGTTTATCAGGATAAAGTAATAGGCAGAGGAATGATTCTCTTTGGTCTTAATCATCCATTGTGGAAAAACTCAAATAGGAAAAGTTATCAGTTGTGTGATATCTGGAGAAATAGACAAGCTGTTGTGTGAGAGAACTTGGCCATAAATGTTTTATCAGTTTGCTAATAATAACTTAGAGCTTGCTAATAATAAACCTTAAAGGGGCAATTAAAAGTTAGCAGTTGTGATATCATCCAGCCATATGACTTCACATCAAATATGAACTTGCTATTCCTCAATTACGTGATTGGTTTGCTAAGTGAGGCCAAAACTGAAGGGGGGAATTAATTGGGCAGAAAGTCAGTTGTGCTTGGTCACCTTGAGTAGAAAGCCTTGATTTTAACACTGTCACAGGATAGCGTATAGACAGAAGTGTGATAGTGTTTTGAGCTCTGTTAATAGACTTTTAAATATTAGCAACATCTAGCCTTTCTTCTTCTCCCCTACCTTGATTTTCAACTGATTAGGGGACTACCTTTGTGTTTACGGGCTATTAACAGGATTTGTTATTTTATTTTGCTGTGCTTAGACTCCAGATCAAGAAATAGCTGTTGTTTCTATGGTCAAAATGGCATCAATGGCATATCCCACGGGAGTGTTTATCAGGGAAGCCATAGTAAGGATAGTCAGGAAAGAATTAACAGTGTATTGTAACGTATTGAGGATGTGTATGTTTATTTTTAGGTGAAGAAGGTAAGAAGGGGGGAGAGCAGTATTGTCATAGACCGTCCAAAAATGATTGGAGTGGTGAAGCTTGTTTCTGTTAAGAAAATCAACCAACCAACCAAAGAAACCCTAAATGAAGAAATGATCAAGTGGTATCTTTTGAGAAAGGCGTGTAGGACATGCACTTCTATTCAAGAGTACTTTGAAAGCTCTTGATAATAAATATGGATGCTTATCTTGTTTTAACATTGACCAAGATCTGGTTAAAAAGACAAAAGGAGGCAGCTTATGAAAGATGAATTGGTAAAATTCAGTATTCCTAGGAATGAAAGGAGAAAGAGAGAAGAATGGCAAAATAAAGACAACATGAAGAATTCAGAAAATTTGTAGGTAAGATGCCATAGGAAGCATGTTACAGTCTAAGAGGAATTCAGTAAAGTTACTTTCTTTATAGGAAACAAGCTTGAATTGGCGATTTTTACTTTCTTTTCTTTTGCACTGACACATAGCAACAGACTTCTTTGGCTGAATCAGTACATTGCTAATGATCTGAAATCTGAGAAGAAATTTAGGTGATGGTGTTAAAAGTGAATAAGAAAGAATGACACGTGTGTAGGGAGAAGATTGGAGTGTTCAAGCCACAAATCAGTAGCAAACTAACATGGGTAATAAAATTATAATGAGGAAATGTTTTTCATGCGGTCTGAGCAGTAAGAATGTATTCTTTCAGAAGCCAGTATGGAGGGAAAAGCAACAGAAATTGATGCCAAGAGAAATAAAATAATTCTTCTTTCTTCTGTCTTGTTCAGAAGAACTGATATAATGCATAACCCAGTTAGCTGTTAACTCTTTTGATGGAGGTTAAATGCAAAGCAAAAGAGTTTTTGTATTTGATCTTGGCAATTGTTGTCTGTGGTGAGTGATGTGAAACTGAGTAAAATTTATTTTCCAGGAAATTTAGAATGAATGTTTTGATTATAGACATCTGTAAGGTAAAAGAATGATGGTAAGGGCATTAGAAATTTTTCTGTTATATTTTATCACGATTCTTTCTGTATCCTGGTTGAGGGTTTAGGGAGACTGAAAAGAAACAGCCTGGTTTAAAGGACATAGCTGCAAGGGTAGCATGCAATAGACTGGAAAAGCGAATAGGAAGATGCAGGTAACTATCATTATCTTTGGTAATATTGCCTACACACTGCCTATGCTGACACCAGCCAGTTTTTAAGGCAGTAAGGCTATACCTGTCCAGGCCA